>ML262401.1:25934-87233 GCA_005239495.1 Nicotiana undulata
CCCCCCCCCCCCATTTGAGCTTTGTCTCTCTCTTCTCCGGCCACCTCTCTTGTCGGAAACCATGGGGTTCTCACTCCTCCTCGACCATAAGGCTCCGCCTTTTACGTTTGTGTCATTGATGAGAGTTTTCAAGCGACCCTGAGTCAGTAACTCCCACGCTGGCCTTTCACTCCATTCTCCGGCCATCTACGACCGTCCGAGTAAGATTTCTTCATTTTCCTGCTAGAACCAGTGGTTCTTTAGCCGATTCTCCTTCCCTTTGGGTTGTCTCTACGAAAACCTAATTATTAGTCTCTGATTTCCATAGATCTATAACAGATCTTGTCTTATTCCGAACTATTTTAGTGTTTTCAAAAGGTTTTTTGACTTTTTATGAAGTGACTCTTCATCTTCAAACTAGGGTTTTAAAACTGCTTTTCAAAAATGCTTTCCCTTCATATTGCAAGTATTATTTTATGCTTTTCGTTATGTTTGAGCTTTATTTGAGCTTTCTCCCTTTGTGTCTGAGTTATTTTGTTAAAAACCCCAAAGTCTTAGCTTTAATCTGTGATTCTAAGTCCGTTTTTGAGTATATGTTCGATTAATCTGCATATGTGTTTGCTTCTCATGAACATCCTATGATTCTGTGGCTTTTACCCTATGTTGCTTGATTATGGTTTCTGATTTTGATCATTCTTGCCTATATCATTCTATTAATTTGGGCTACGCTCTATTTGAATCCCTAATTTTTGTGAGTTTACCCTACCCGGCTTCTTAGGGTTTCTGATTTTTATGAGTTTATTTCGTTTGTTCTCATAATTTCTGATAATGTATCCTAAATACGTAATAATTTCTATTTGTGATTCCCTGAATCCTTGTGATTAATTCCTCACTGATCTCGCATGATATTCTCTATTGATTTTTTAACTTGTGAAATATTTTCTGACCTTATTCTATGGTCAGTTATATTGTTAACTGATTTTGAGCATTTTCCTTAATTAAAGCATGATGAACCTAGTCTCTATTACGTGTGATATGATTGTATTGTACCTATGTTGTTGCCTTATTGATTATGCCCAACCTCATACGATTCTCTTGCCTTATTTACCACTTGTCTATTACCGTTTGAGTTGGACTCCTTAATTAAACGGAGTCCTTATACTTATTTTATTTTAATTGGTACTTATTTCTATAATTACTACTAAATTGTGATTCTTGCCTTATTATCTACTTAGTTTTAAACTATAAATATACTTCCATCTTCATTAACACAACAACGAACACACACTAGTACAATAACTCTCTCTCACAACTAAAAACTTTCGGATCTCTTTTTTGTGCTTCTTATTACTGTTCTAAGTTAGCCGGCTGCAAGCCAAGGCTAATTATTGTGCCCTCCAATCCTCTACTTTGTGTTTACTGTCTTCTTCACTGGTATGTTCTAATTTTAATTCCAGTTCCCAAACCAACATGTTTCTTTTGTTGCTCCAATTCATTATGTTTCTAATATGCTTCTATCTACTATTTTGTTGTTCAACATGTAATTGAAATCTTTTGCTTCATCTAGTATGCTAAGTTATGCCTTGCCTTTTATGATCAGCATGTTTTTTATGAACTTGAAACCTGTTTCAATGTGACTCTACTCTATTTCTATGCTTGTACACTGGTTTTTTAGTTAGGGTATGTCTCCACTGACACTACCTTAAGTTGTGTTGATGTTGTTATGTCTAGTATAAATCTTATACTATGTTGTATCCTAATCCCATGAGCCCCTTAGGAGCTTCTGATTCTGTACCTATGTATACTTCTGCATGTTACATGTTCACTACTATGTGCTTTATGTGTGTCCCCAAACCCCATTACCTTTGTGTGAGGTTTTGTGTTGCTAAACCTGTCCTGGTTCTGTGATCTTTGGATGTTACTGGACTTATCCTGGTCCTGTATTTAGTATGTCAATTACCCTTTCAAAATTGTTTTATTCAATGACTCTCTTTGTTAATCTCACAACTATATTTGAACAAGTCTCTCTCTTAAATCATTTTCCTACTAAATTTTTTTCATACTATGTCAAGCACTCTCAGTCTACTCTTAGACCCTTAAGTTCTGCCCCCTTAGTGTGTGATTGCTTTGGCACCCTTGAGCTCCCTCTGAACTCTGACACACTAAGGCTGGCCCTTCCATACTGCACATGCTCTACCATGGTTATAAAAATATGGGTGTGAGCACTGCTTTGGGACCCTTGAGCTCCCTCTGAACTCTGACACACCCGGATTACGTGAAAGGCTGTGAAACAAAATTTGGCATTGAGGATATGGATATCTGGGCCTATATTGCAGGCTCCCTATAGATAACTTCTTATTTTTCTTATTTCAATTATGTAATCCATGCTCAATGGTCTGTAATAAATATTTGTAAACAACTCTGGGGTTGGATAGTGAAAAAGGGGAGGGTAATATATATATTGTAGTGTAGCCAAGGGTAGAAACCATGCTCCTAGGTTTACGTTTCTTTTGTGCGCAATAGAATTCATGTGTTAGGAATAATACACACAAAGTATGTTATGCATTAGATACCATGTTCCCTAGGATTCATATATACTGTTTTCAGCATCTCATCATTACTACCATCACTTAGAAATACCGTCTCTAGGGTAAATAATAACACTAAAAATAAACTGTCACTCATGCGACCATGCCTAATAAATGTTGTGATTCTGAGTATGTGGAAATCCTGCCCTATGTAAACCTTGCATGTACAAGCATTTAGAAATACTGCCTTAAGAATTCTGCATAAGTATCACTTCGTATCTCTTGCATTAGACACCATTTCTTAGGATGTCTTTCATGCTCAATGACACTTAGCCTAATTACAGATGCATAAAAGAATATGAAACAGTCAACCTCGCTCTAACAACCGGTAATAACTCATGTATATTCTGCAACACTTAGAACTGCATTCTCTTAGGTGTAACAACCTTAAAATTGTTAACAATTATGATAACTGTTACGCATGACCCTACGCCTAGGAAAGCCTTAGGTAATCAACCTTGAAATAAAAACTGGAACTATCTTTTGTGATTACTGTCTAACTATCAGCATGCTTAAAATCAGTAGGCAAAACTGATTAAGACTTCCTCTTTGAGTTATGCAACAAAACTGCTTCTTGTTCTTGTCACTTAGATATCATTCTTTAGAATCTGAGTTAAAACCAAGACCTTAATTGTGTTTGAGTCATGCTGATTCTCTGTATTAACTGTGGAGGTACTTAAGCCCTTTCCTATTTATAAGTTATCCCCCTATCTGCAGTCCTATCTGTTTTTCTATATGTCGCCTTAGTATTTTACCTTTAAAACCTGAGGGTCTGCCTAGAACCTCCCTCATAGGATAGAAGTCCTAAATTCCTCTGGGACTAATAGGAAGGGACGGGCAACAACATGCAATAGAGGTCGTGACCAACACTCGCTCTAATACCTTTACGGGGTGGGAAAGGGTAGATATGGATATGATGACCGATGCGCTAATACCACATGTAGCCCCTCTTTGAGGAGTGTCATACTGGGTATTGCATTGATGTGATCCATATTACAAACAAACCTAGGATACTCCTACTCCATATACATGTTTAGACTATAATCCTTTTCAAAATCTATTAGCTATTAAATATTTTCAAACTAGTAACATATGTGTGCTTAAGCTATGAGCATTTCAAAATCCCCTACTATTTGGACATTAATTGTTTACCTGCTAGTTGTACAAATTCAAAAATGCTATTTGGCCGGGAACCACACTTGTGGATCCTGAGGGGTGCCTAACACTTTTCCCTTAGGATAATTTCAAGCCTTTGCCCTGTCTCTGGTTGTAAAACTTAGTTGTAAATAAACCCCAATAGGTTCCCTAACGCACCTTAAAATCGTTAAGTGGCGACTCTTCATAACATGCAAACCCCTTTCCCAAAAGGAATGAGTTGTCCCAAATGTCATAGACCCTTTTAACCAGCCCCGAAAAGAGTGTCGGGAAAAAGGGGGCGCGACAGCATGGCGACTCTGTTGGGGACCTCAGGATTTTACCATTTCAAATTGCTTTGTGAATTTGTACCTCTTACTATGTGCAATTACTTGTTTATTTCCTTTAAGCATTTAATTTTTCTCAAAAATAACTGACATATATTTCTTGTTTCTTTCCTTCATAACCGTTTTAAATATTAAAATGTTGTATTTACTGCTTTCATAACGTGCAAATACGTGACTACATGTTTACTGCTTATTGCATTATTCATTGATCCCAACATTCATACTCCACTCGTGCCAAACAAAATCCTATAGCAACGTTTGATGAGTGGTTTCGCCCTTCCTATATCATTACCCCCTAAATTTGGAAAGGCTTATTTGTGGTAAAACTAGTCGATCAGCGGTGCAGTCGACGGTTCCGTGCCTTTCCCCCTTGAGTTGTACGCTCAAGGGTACCGGTCTAAAACCCCATAGAAACCTTACTCTATTATACGGTTGCATGCATCATGGTCGAACCTAGACAGGCTAACGTGTTGTCCGCACAATAGACTTTAAGATAGCCTTGTCCAAAAGTCCACTGGGTTTCCATAAACCCAAACGGACATCATCACGTTCTGTGCATTTATTTGGAGAATTAAATGTTTCATGCTAATCGTTGATGTTAAATAGTCGAGTCTGGTGGGGGTCAGGGCCTAACCTTGTTTGCCTTGCAGAAATATGAGGCACGAAGTCCCCAGATTCGGCATGGTCACCAACATCAACCCAAAATTGCTGAGTTGGTGGGAAGATCCGCATTCTAGTGACAAAACGCTCGTCAAGAACATCTAGCCAGAGCATACCTACTGCTAGGACTCCGCGTGCTAGGGAATCTGTTCGAAGGAATCAAGGATGCCGAGTCTAGGGAGGGTCCTTCTGGGACCAAATAGATAGGAATTTCCTTTTCCGTTTTATTGATGTAATAAGGCCAATGGCCATTAGTGACTTTATTTCTTGCTTATTTAGTGTCGTTTTGGGATTCGTCTATTTTTATCAATGAAATGAGGCATTTAGCATTTCAAGTTCTCCAAATCAATTTGTCACTAGGCCTACCTCGGGCACAAAGAGATTCCCAAATTAGGACGCGCTTTACATTCCCGCACTATGTGTTTAAATACAACAATACTTTTCGTAATCCTCACTGACTTGGCTACCTTTTGTTTTTTGTTTTTGTTGTCTTTCTCTTATTCCCCTCCCCAAAGGTTGGTTCGTGCACTCTGGAATCATCATCCTATCTTACAAGATACAGGGGCCCTCCACCCTCTCCTCCTCCTAGCCCTCCCAAAAGCAAGAGCAAAGGCAAAAAGAAAATGGAAGATTCAGGCAACATCAGGAAGGAAAACATAGTTGAACGGGTAGAGGCCACTGATGGCCAAGGTATTCGGGTTCCAAATGAAACTTTATCGCAACTTGAACCAAAGTTGATAAAATTCCAAGAAGAGCTCGATCAGGTTTGAAATCTGGCGAACCTGTCATTCACCCTCAGCGTCCCAGACGTCAACCTCCCCAACATTCAGAATCCTACACCTCCTCAAAATATCCCAAAACAACAAAATCATTCTGCAGCTCATCATCACGTCACTCCACCAAAGAACCAAACCCTCCCAACACAATGTAACACCTGCCATACCCCAAAGAACACTCCACTACTTATCCCGGAACCTTAGAACTCCACAAACGACCATTTCCACACCCATGCACCAGGCCACAACAACAATCCTATCTACGTAGAGACCATGCCACACTCCACTCAACCTATCTCATATACACCTGAGTTTGACGAAAAGGATCTGTTCATCAGGAACTTGGCCGAGGAACTTAAGAAGCTAACCAGCCGGGTTCAAGGCGTTGAAGGGAGCAAGGGGTTGAGGGGATGAACTATGAGAACCTCTGCATACAGCCCGATGTCGAACTGCCCGAGGGGTACAAACCTCCTAAGTTCGAAATGTTTGATGGTACAGGTGATCCAAGGGTCCATCTGAGGACCTACTGTGACAAGCTGGTTGGAGTGGGGAAAGATGAGAGGATCCGCATGAAGCTGTTCATGAGGAGCTTAAAAGGCGATGCATTGTCTTGGTACATCAGCCAAGATCCCAAGAGGTGGTCGAATTGGGTGAGCATGGCATCTGACTTCATGGACAGGTTTAGATTTAATACAGAGAACGCACCAGACGTGTTCTACATCTAGACTTTGAATAAGAAACCTACGGAAACATTTCGCGAGTATGCTACTCGCTGGAGGTCCGAAGCTGCTAAGGTCAGACCCGCCTTAGATGAGGAACAGATGAATAAGTTCTTTGTCCGGGCTCAGGACCCGCAATACTATGAGTGATTGATGGTGATTGAGAACCACAAGTTCTCCGACGTTATCAAATTGGGTGAAATAATCGAAAAAGGTATTAAAAGTGGTATGGTCACAAATTTTGAAGCCTTGCAAGCTACGAATAAGGCTTTATAGTCCGGTGGTGTGTCCAAGAAAAGGGACGTGGGAGCCATGATGGTTGCACAGAGAACTAAATCTCCCCTAAAATACCAAACTTACCCGTCACCTCCACTCACATATCAGCCAACCCCAAATTACCAAGCACCCTCACCCTTATACCAAGCTCCACCACCAACTTATCAATCATCTCCACCACCTACATATCATCCTCCTTCACCCAGATACTCCCAACCCGCTCCTGTTTACCACACTTACAACTCTCAGCCATCCCATTATCAATCACCCCTGGCACGCCAAAACTTCCCTAGACCTCGACCTAATTTTGATTGTAGACCTCCAAAATAATATACCGCCTTCGCTGAACCTATCGGCCAGCTGTATGAGAAGTTAAAAGCTGCTGGTTATTTCACCCCCATCCCTGCTTCAACCCCTAAAAATCCTTCCCAGTGGGTTAACCCAAACAAGTCTTGTGCATACCACTCCAGCATGAAAGGACACACCATCGATGAATGCCTCTCTTTGAAGGATAAGATACAATCCTTGATTGACCACAAGATCATCGTGGCGAAAGAATCCGCTCCAAACGTCCGCAAAAATCCTCTTCCAGACCATAAGGGTGGAGGCATCCACATGATTAAAGACGACCTGGGACCCTGAGGGATCGATCAGGTTGATCGTGGAAGGCGATGACCTAAAGAAACCGTCGATCACTCTCAATCCAATCATAGTTCAGATTCAGCCGGCTGAGGGTGCTGAGGTATATATGTATGTACCTCTTGAGTTTGAAGCAGCGCCACCCATAATGACACCAGCACCAATTGAGGTCGAATTCATGCCTCCGAAAAATGCACCCACACCATTTGAGGTTGCAGTACAGCCACCTAAGGCACATGTTCCATTCGAAGTAAGAGTAGCCGCACCGATTACAGTGGCGATATCAACCACGCCACCCTTCTATACAAATATTGTACCATGGGACTATACAACCGAGGCAAGAAGGAAAGGAAAAGTCAAGACTGAAGAAGCTACCGCAGCACAGGGTATGACAAGAACTGGTAGAGTCTACACATCTGAACATCTGGCGGAATCAAACAAACAGGCTTCCAATCAGCCACCCATTATCGAGACAGGTCAGGACGACCTTTAAAGGAAGGTACAGGCCAAGGAATATTCGGTCATCGACCAATTGAACAAGAGGCCATTCTAGATATCCATTCTTTCCTTGCTGCATCCGAGACACACAGGAGTGCTTTGTTAAAAGTGTTGAATGAAGCATATGTGCCGAATAATATCACTTGTGGGGAAATGGCCAATATGGTAGGCCAAGTGTTGGAAAGTCATAAGATCACCTTTCACGAAGACGAGTTGCCACCTGAAGGGCTGGGTCACAACAAAGCACTGCACATCACTGTGCAATGCGAAGACTATTTCATCACCAGAATTCTGATCGGCGGAGGATCTAGTCTCCATATATGTCCGTTGATAACACTCAAGAAATTGGGCAAAGGGTTGCATGAGATAAAAGATGGAGCAATCAATGTAAAGGCTTTCGATGGTTCTCAGAGGTCCACCATTGGTGAGATTAGTCTATGCCTGCAGATAGGACCAACTTGGTTTGAAGTTGACTTTCAAGTAATAGATGTACTAGCGTCCTACAACCTGCTATTAGGACGTCCATGGAAACATGCTGCTGGGGCCATAGCATCAACACTGCACCAGGCAGTGAAGTTTGAATGAAACCACCAGGAAGTGATCATTCATGGCGACGGTAGCAACCATATTTACAGTCGCCAGACTACAGCGATCGAGGGAAGAAGGAAGCTAGGTGGAGAAACCTTAAACGGGTTAATGCCATAGATAAGGAAAAATGGTGGGATAGCAAGATCGCAAGCATAATGAATTGGAGAGGGTATGAGCCAGGTAAAGGGCTCAGCAAGAACCTCAAAGGGATCTCCAAACCCTTCAAGATCCAGAAACATGATATCACTTTCGGTTTGGGATACGAATATACTTGGGAAGAATTCAAGAGTTAATCGCCACCATGGCGCAGTCCATACTACCCAATGGAGAATCCGATACCGCGCCTAGAGCAGACTTTTCACCAGGCCGGCATTATCTATGGGACAGATGAAGAAGAAGCACTTGCAGCATTGAGGAACTTATTCCTAGAGGACAGTGACATGGATTGTTGTGTTATTCTCGAGGAGGAGGGGGAGGAAAGCCCTTCCATACAGGTCGTGAGCAGAGGGTCATATCTTAAGAATTGGACCGTCATAACAGCCAGAGCCTGACGAGCCTCAGAGTAGCAAGGCTAAAACAAGCATTGTTCATTATTTTTAATAAAACATTCTCTTTTCGCATTTTTCAATTCCTGCAATAAGATGTTCAATGTTCAAAACATTTATTCAATTTATCAAAAGCATTTTTAAAAGTTTTATGAATCAATATTTATTGATGTTGTTTTTCTCTCACTACTTTATCTATACAGCATTACTATTACTTGTCTTGATGAACCAATGACTGTGACATGCAACGAGACAACACAAGAAAAGGACATTAATTTAGAAGAGAATGATATGCCTGACGAGATCGTCAAAGAAGTTGAGAAATTTGAGAACAGACCCAAGTCCAACCTGGACGAGACCGAAGTTGTCAACTTGGGAGATTCAGAAAATGTCAAGGAAACTTGCATCAGCACTCATTTGTCGCCATCAGAGAATGACGAATACACAGAATTCTAAAGGGGTATGAGGACATATTCGCCTAGTCATACGATGACATGACTAGTCTAAGTACATCCATTGTGGCTCACAAACTGCCAACCAATCAAATGTGTCCACCGGTAAAGCAAAGGCTCAGAAAGTTCAAGCCTGATATGAGCTTGAAAATCAAGGAAGAAGTCACCAAGAGAATCAACGTTAAGGTTCTCAGGGTAGTGGAATATCCGACATGGTTAGCTAACATTGTGCCAGTACCAAAGAAAGATGGGATGGTCACAGTCTGTGTTGACTACCGGGATCTCAACCGGGCCAGTCCGAAAGACGACTTCCCTTTGCTGAACATACACATCCTGATTGACAATTTCGCCAAGCATGAGCTACAGTCATTTGTGGATTGCTTCGCTGGTTACCATCAAATCTGGATGGACGAGGAAGACGCTGAGAAAATGGCTTTCATTACGCCATGGGGAGTGTACTGCTATAAGATGATGTCGTTTGGCCTGAAGAACGCTGGGGCCACCTATATGAGAGCTATGACCACTATCTTCCACGATATGATACACAAAGAGACTGAGGTATATGTGGATGATGTTATTATCAAGTCCAAGAAAGCCATTGATCACATAGAAGATCTGAGGAAGTTCGTCAATAGGTTACGGAAATACAATCTGAAGTTGAACCCCGCGAAATATGCATTCGAGATTCCTGCTGGGAAGTTGCTCGGGTTCATTGTAAGTCGTCGAGGGATAGAACTAAACCCTTCAAAGGTCAAAGCCATTCAAGAATTACCACCACCAAGGAACAAGAAAGATGTGATGAATTTCTTGGGATGGCTTAACTACATCAGTCAGTTCATAGCACAGTCTAAAGTTATATGTGAGCCTATCTTAAAGATGCTGAAGAAAGATGTCGCGGCCAAGTGGGCCGATGATTTCAGAAGGGCCTCGACAAAATTAAGGAATACCTGTCAACACCACCAGTCCTAGTACCACCTTAACTAGGTAGACCTTTACTACTATACCTTTCAGTGTTAGATGGAGCTTTCGGCTGCGTTCTGGAGCAGCACGTTGAAACAGGAAGGAAGGAGCAAGATATTTATTGTCTCAGCAAGAAGTTCACTCCGTACAAGGCTCGGTATTCTCTATTGGAACGCACATGTTGTGCCTTGACTTGGGTAGCTCAGAAGATGAGGCATTAATTCTTTGCCTACACAACATATCTTATATCGAGGATGGATCCCTTGAAGTACATCTTTTAGAAGCCCATGCCCACTAGCAAGTTGGCCAAGTGGCAAATCCTGCTGAGTGAGTTCGACATTTTCTATGTGACAAAGAAAGAAGTCAAGGGACAGTCACTGGCACACCACCTCACTGAAAACCCTGTGGATGGAGAATACGAACCCCTGAAAACGTATTTTCCCGATGAAGAGGTATCACTCATAGGAGAAGATATTGCTGAGTCCTATGACGATTGGATAATGTTCTTTGATGGAGCGGCAAATTTCAAGGGAGTCGGCACTGGGGCCGTCCTAATATCAGAAACCAGTCAGCATTATCCGGTATCTGCCAAACTCAGATTCCCATGCACCAACAATATGGCTGAATGTGAAGCCTGCATCTTAGGGCTCAAAATGGCCATTGACATGAATGTTCAAGAGCTGTTAGTGATTGGTGATTCAGACCTACTTATACATCAGGTACAAGGAGAATGTTTCACGCCCCAAAACCGAGGGACACGACTGGCGCTCGACCGGGTAGCCCCAGTCAAGCTGACCTGGATTCCCTTTTCCATCCCACGTATTACCCCGTGATTCCAATGTACATTATTCAATTATAATTTAAACACATTCTTACAACCTGGAATTAAATTCTAGATTTCTGTCATTACCCACATGTGGTACAATACTTACAAAATATACATAACATACAGGTTTACTTTACGTGGTCTACAAGTTATACTTCCCAAAATACATATGTACATAACCCACATTTCCTGTCTACGGAGCCTCTAAGAGTACAAAGGAGTTATATAATACTTGTCGGTAACAAGGCTCTGGCTGTACCTTACACAAATACCAAAATGAAAATCCAGAAGAAAAGGTGGCATGAACCACACAAGGCACCGAGAGAAAAGGGGCTCACCAAAACAGCTGATGGGACGTAGAGGAGGCACTACTGTTGGTGGGCTGGAGTACCTGCTATAGAACCACCTACAATCATCACAAGAATGTAGCGCCCCCGGCAAAAGGGACGTCAGTACATTTGAATTGTACTGGTATGTATGAACAAACTTTACTCTAAGTAAACTCAACAATGCACAGGCAAGAGACAGACAGAGAGTCACACAATCACTGCACAAAGATATAGAAAGAAACACAATGGAAGTTCCACAATTCTCACTTCATCACAATCACAATCACAATTCCACCCTTATCCCTTCTCAACATTCCACCCTTATTTCTTCTGTTGCGGCGCGCAACCCGATCCCACCTGACAATCACAATCATTTCTTATGTTTCTGTTGCGGCGTGCAACCCGATCCCACCGGACAATCACATCTCACCCTTATCACTTCTCACATATCACCCTTATCCCTCCTGTTGCGGCGCGCAACCCGATCCCACCAGACAATCATATCTCATATCAACAATGACAGTTCACAATTCAATCACAAAAAATTTCAACAATAGGAATATAGCTTCTTTACAACCCACAATACGTATAAAACAAAAATCATTCCACAATAAACCTTACCAAACAGTGAATCATATACAATATTGCCACAATCGTTTAGTTCAATTACATCACACCACAACTCCTTTTCGTTACCTGTTACACAGCCTTTAGCATATACATTCATACTCTTGGATTCATTAACCTACTAGAATCATTTCACATAGCATGGTAGTGTGGTGATCAACTAAAGACAGGCAAGGAATACATTTCACGCTTCAACACAATTTGAACAATCATTTGCACATGTTCACACCAATACACGTACCGTATGCTCGGACACCACAAAGCGATTTTACAAAGATTAAAGTTATCCATACATACCTGGAGTCGAGTTTCCCTTTTTAATTTCTATCACAATTCATCGGATCGTCGGGCACCGTCAATCTATTACACAATGTGACCTATTTCACTTATGATTAGGAACCTCGAATTCAATTAAGCATTTCATCAAACACTATGAGATCCCTTAAGTTACTAACCCCCTTTTTGTGCATAATTACCCAAGTTCGTTTCCCCCATTACTAGGTTACGGAGTTACATTCACATGCATGCAAGGTTTCATCTTTCATTTTTCAAAACCAACCCATGAGTGCTTTATTCCCATCCAAAATCTGAGAAATTGGGAGAATTAGAGTGAAGGCTTACCTTTTAGCGAAGAAGATGACTGATTACTCGATAATATCTGGGCTTGAGTGATTTTGGAAAATCAATCTGAGTGATGTTGGAACCTTCTCTCTCAAGAACTCTCTTTTTCTTCTCTCTATCTTGTTTAGAATCCAGTTAAAATGAAAGGGGGTAGGGGTTAATTGAAGTTGGGGTCGGGTATTAAAGTTCTGAAAATTAAAAGCCCGTGTCAAATATGCGGTCCACAGAGCTGACCGCAAAATGGCCCCAGGTGGGCCAAAATTTGGAAACAATCTGCCACGGTATGCGACCACTCTGCGGTCTACATACTGGTTATGTGATCACATAGTGCGTCGTATAACACCCCTCCCCAAAAATCAAAGGCAATAATGCGACAGCTATGCGGTCCGTAGAATCGAAATGCGGTCGCAGATTGGACCGCATAGTTGTCCTTCAGTTGGGCAGTGATTCTTTAACTCCCGGGGTACTTTTTGTTCAAATTAGGTCCGTTTTAGGAATTTTCACAGTAAAAACAACTCGGGGACTCGTTCGGGTATTATTTTAAGCAAGAAATTTTACGGGTCTTTACATCCTTCCCCCCTTAAAATCATTCGTCCTCGAATGAGGATTTGGAAATCAATTAGTTTGAAAGCATGATATGAAATTTCCAGATTTTTTCTACAAACTCCGATTATGTCAAAACAAAATTACCAGAGTTTCCTTTGTAATTAGGCCTATCTACCTGTCTGAGAGCCCCCGAAACACATTTCAAGCACTATTACACTGTTTAAACCATTCAATAGCTTACACACCAAGTTGTTACCTTAACAATTTACAAGTATTTGGTCACTTTATCAACTACACATAACTCATTCTCCTTACCTCACAATTTCACATGATTCAATCAGTGTGACATATTTGTACATAACTTTGGGCCATTTCAGTGCGCCCCATACAGTTCAATCACCTCAATAGATCATAGACAATTCAATTAACCATTACCAATCTACACTACCATTAATCACTTACTTAGCACATTTGTTTCACAAAACTTTTATTTGCTTTAAAGGGTTGCACAACACCCATTTAATAACCTCATATACAGTTTTAGCACGCATTGGAAAGTTACAACAATAAGGCAATTAAGGAAAAAGGGGTGTCTTTGCACGAATCGGAATACAACATCAAATTTCCTTGGGACAATAATTCGCACGATCACTACTAGATTTGTTCAAACAGATGGGGATGTTTTTCTCTCATTTCTTTCTCTACTTACCATGTGGCTTCCTTGACTCGTTGACTTCGCCACAACACTTTAACAGAAGCAATCTCTTTGTTTCTCAATTTACGGACTTGCCTATCAAGAATAGCAACCGGAGCCTCTTCGTATGATAACTCTTCATTAACCTCAATAGTCCTAATTGGCACGATGGCGTATGGATCTCCAACCACTTTCTTCAACATAGACACATGGAACACTGGGTGCACTAATGACATTTCATGGGGCAATTCCAGCCTATAGGCCACCCGTCCTATCCTTTGAGCGATCCGATATGGCCCGACGTACCTAGGGCTCAACTTCCCTTTCTTCCCAAACCGCATCACTCCCTTCATGGGAGACACCTTCAATAACACCCAATCATTCCTAGAACTCCAATTCTCTTCAAGAACGTCCACAAAGGATTTCTGACGACTCTGAGCGGTTTTCATCCTCTCCTGAATGACTCCAACTTTTTCCATAGCTTGGTGCACAAGATCTGGCCCTAACAATTCCGCCTCACCAGTTTCGAACCATCCAATCGGATATCTATACCTTCTTCCATACAATGCCTCAAATGGGGCCATCTGAATACTAGCATGGAAGCTGTTATTATAAGCAAACTCGACAAGAGGCAAATGATCATCCCAATTACCCTTGAAGTCTAAAACACAAGCTCGTAGCATATCTTCAAGCGTCTGAATAGTCCCCTCTGCCTGACCGTCAGTTTGTGGATGGAAAGTCGTGCTGAGATTTACCTGAGTACCTAAACCTTGCTGAAATTTCCGCCAAACATTAGCTGTGAAATGGGCCCCTTGATCTGAGATAATAGAAACTGGAGTGCCATGAAGTCTAACTATCTCCTTGATGTACAATTGAGCATAATGTTCCGCTCTGTCAGTGGACTTGACTGGCAAAAAGTGGGCTGATTTGGTGAGTCGATCCACTATCACCCAAATTGAGTCGAACTTGCGTTGAGTGCAAGGTAACCTTACCACGAAATCCATATTGATCATCTCCTATTTCCACGTCGGTATTTCCATAAGTTGAGTTAATCCACCAGGCCGCTGATGCTCGGCCTTCACCTGCTGGCAATTCGTACATCTAGACACAAAGTCCGCCACACCCCTCTTCATACCGCTCCACCAATAAATTTCCCGGAGATCATGATACATCTTTGTAGAACCTGGGTGCACAGAATACCTGGAGCTATGAGCCTCTGCCATTACTCTCTCCCGAAGATTATCTACATCTGGAACACATAGCCTACCTTGACATCTCAACACTCCATCATTGTTGCCGAGTGAAAATGCCGAAGTCTTGTTATTCAGAACTGCCTCCTTCAACTGTGCCAATGCTGGATCAATAAACTGTTTTTCTTTGACTTCCGCTACAAGTGAAGATTCTGCCCCACTGTGCACCATAACCTCCCCTTCGCCTGAGGTCGAAAGACAAACCCCCAAACTGGCCAATTGATAAACCTCCCGAGCCAAGGGCCTCTGATCCTCTTCCAAATGAGCCAAACTACCCATAGACTTCCGACTGAGAGTGTCGGCCACCACATTCACCTTTCCTGGATGGTACAAAATGTTCATATCATAATCCTTAAGCAATTCTAACCACCTCCGCTGCCTTAGATTCAGTTCCTTCTGCTTGAATAAATACTGAAGACTCTTGTGGTCTGAGAACACATCCACGTGGACTCCATAAAGATAATGCCGCCAAATTTTTAATGCAAACACCACTGCCGCGAGCTCCAAATCATGCGTCGGATAATTCTTCTCGTGATTCTTGAGTTGCCTTGAAGCATACGCTATAACCTTCCCATGTTGCATCAACACACACCCCAAACCAACCCTTGAAGCATCACAATAAACCACAAATCCCTTTATACCTTCTGGCAAGGTCAATACCGGTGTCAAAGTCAATCTCGACTTCAATTCCTGAAAACTTTTTCTGACAAGCGTCGGACCACTGGAACTTCACCGCTTTCTGCGTCAATTTAGTCAACGGGGAGGCGAGGGTAGAGAATCCCTCCACAAACCTCCGATAATACCCAGCTAGACCCAAGAAACTGCGAATCTCTGTCGGGGTCGTTGGTCTAGGCCAATCTTTCACTGCCGCGATCTTCTGGGGATCAACCTGAATCCCTTCTCTGGAAACAACATGACCCAAAAACGCGACTGATTCTAGCCAAAACTCACATTTCGAAAATTTAGCATACAACTGGTGATGATGAAGAGTCTGCAGGACTGCCCTGAGGTGATTAGCATGATATTCCCGACTCCGCGAGTAGACAAAGATGTCATCAATAAAAACAATCACGAAGGAGTCTAGAAATGGCTTGAAAATCCGATTCATAAGATCCATAAAAGCTGCTGGAGCATTGGTCAGCCCAAAGGACATTACCAAAAATTCAAAATGACCATAACGAGTCCTGAAGGCGGTCTTAGGAATATCCTGCTCCCTGATCTTCAACTGATGATACCCAGACCGTAAATCAATTTTGGAGAAGAACCTCGCACCTTGCAATTGATCAAACAAATCATCTATTCGAGGCAATGGATACTTGTTTTTGATAGTGACTTTGTTGAGCTGTCGATAATCAATACACATCTGAAGCGACCCATCCTTCTTTCTGACGAAAAGAGCCGGAGCGCCCCACGGTGACACACTCGGCCGAATGAACCTTTTTTCTAATAAATCCTTCAACTGCTCCTTTAACTCCCTCAACTCTGTTGGCGCCATTATGTATGGTGGAATAGATATAGGCAGCGTATCTGGCAATACATCAATCCCGAAATAAATCTCCCTATCTGGCGGAATCCCTAGGAGCTCATCCAAAAACACTTCAAGAAACTCATTCACGACTGGAACGGACTCGGGGGCCGACACTTCTGAAGCGGTGTTCGCGACCCGGACCAAATGATAGATACATCCCTTCTTAATCATCTTTGAAGCCTTAAGGTAGGAAATAAACCTACCCTTAGGCACCACACCATTCCCCTTCCACTCAATAACCGGCTCCTTAGGAAACTCGAGTCTCATGACTCTCGTTCGGCAGTCGAGTTTAGCAAAGCACGAATAAAGCCAATCCATTCCTATAATAATATCAAAATCTACCATCCCAAGCTCAATAATATCGGTCGTGGTAACACGACCACATACCATGGCAACACAATTCTTATAAACTCGCGCTGCTGTAATAGAATAACCAACCGGAGTCGATACAAAGAATGGCTCATGAAGTTTTTCGGGTTCTATCCCAAAACTTGAAGCAATAAACGGGGTAACATAAGACAAGGAGGACCCCGGATAAATAAGATCATAACAATCAAGTGCTTGAACATTCAGAATACATGTAACAACATCTGGAGAAGCCTCCGCGTTCTGGCGACAACTCAAAGCATAGAATCGGCTGGGTCCACCTCTACCACGAGCCCCACCCCTAAATGCACCACGTCCTGCTGGAGCTGGATGACTCACTGAAGATGTGGCGACTGAAGAACCGGATGACTGGGCAAATCCCCTACCCATGCCCTGGCTGGGCGCACGGCAATCCCGCTGAAGATGACCCCTCACCCAACACCTGTAGCATATCGGGCAATCCAAGTAACAAGCCTCAGTATGGAACCCTCCGCACTTAGGGCACAGAGCCCTCCCCTGCTGCTGGAACCTTCCTCCGGGACGACCTGACTGATGGTGCCTCCTACTGTCGGATCCTGGTCTCCAATGACTATTCGACTGATAATGGTGCACGGATGGCAATGCACTGGCTGAGGACTATGCATAAGACTGGGATGGCCCTGATGGCCCCCTCCCCTGAACTGGTCTCCCCCCTGCAACTGCGCTTCCTGAGTGACCCACTGACCGGGCTCTGCTGCTACTCTCCCTGTCTGCCCGTATCTTCAACTTTCTAGCCTCCGTGGCCTGGGCGAACCCCACGATCTTTCCATAATTCATATTTGAGTGTAAAGCCATTGTAGCAGCCTCATTCAAAACCAAAGGACTGAGACCCTGAACAAATCGTCGAACTCGAGCATCCATGGTCGACACTAACTGAGGAGCATACTTGGACAACCTTACAAACTCCATGTGGTACTCCCAAACACTCATACTGCCTTTCTTGAGGACCTCAAACTCAGTAGCACAGGCTGCCACAGTCTCGGCAGGAATATGCTGCTCCCATCAGCCTGTACGAAGCTGACTCGACCCCCTCTGTCTCTGTAGCCTTCATCACCCGAAGGGTCTTGTACATCTCATCAAGAAAATCATGTGGATCAGCCTCTGGATCCGTACCTAAGAACTCTGGAGGGGCCAACCGCAGAAACTGGTTGACTCTGGAGCCGGCGGAATCTACCTCTCCGCTGGAGGACGCAGGGGTAGCATGAGATCTTTGGGCCTGAGCGGCCACCAACTGAGTCAACATATGAATAGCTCGTCTGAGGTCCCCCTCGGACGTACCGGGACTAGAAGCTGGAACTATAGAGGGATCAGAAATATCAGCGGGAGGGATTGCAGCACCCTCCACCGCCGTAGGAACAAGAATGTTTTGATCCGGAATAGAAGGGTCAGGAAGATTCAAGGTCGGGGAGTCACTCTCACCCGCACTATCAGGTACATGATTCAAAGCCACACTTGGGGTGGCATTGGCCTCAAAGCAGAGTCGAGCTCTCTTCTTTGGTGCCATTACTCAAAATTTCGGAACAAAGCGATTAGGCAATGATATTTTCACTTTCTGGTTCACCGCACGATATAGAATAACAATAAAAGGGTAATTTCCTAAATGTCCATGTAGCCCCTAATTATAGATGTGGTCGACAACACCCCGATAAGAAGGGCACTACTAGACATAGCTCCGAGACATCCTAGGACTCTTTTATAAACCTTAGGCTCTAATACCAAGTTTGTCTCATCCCAAAACTGAGGGACACGACAGGCACTCGACCGGGTAGCCCCAGTCAAGCGAACCTGGATTCCCTTTTCCATCCCACGTATTACCCCGTGATTCCAATGTACATTATTCAATTATAATTTAAACACATTCTTACAACCTGGAATTAAATTCTAGATACATAACCCACATTTCCTGTCTACGAAGCCTCTAAGAGTACAAAGGAGTTATATAATACTTGACGGTAACAAGGCTCCGGTTATACCTTACACAAATACCAAAATGAAAATCCAGAAGAAGAGGTAGCATGAACCACACAGGGCCCCGAGAGGAAAGGGGCAAACCAAAACAGCTGATGGGACGTAGATGAGGCACTACTGTTGGTGGGCTGGAGTACCTGCTATAGAACCACCTACAATCATCACAAGAATGTAGCGCCCCCGGCAAAAGGGACGTCAGTACATTTGAATTGTACTGGTATGTATGAACAAACTTTACTCTAAGTAAACTCAACAATGCACAGGCAAGAGACAGACAGAGAGTCACACAATCACTGCACAAAGATATAGAAAGAAACACAATGGAAGTTCCACAATTCTCACTTCATCACAATCACAATCACAATTCCACCCTTATCCCTTTTCAACATTCCACCCTTATTTCTTCTGTTGCGGTGTGCAACCCGATCCCACCTAATAATCACAATCATTTCTTTACTTCTGTTACGGCGTGCAACCCGATCCCACCAGAAAATCACATCTCACCCTTATCACTTCTCACATACCACTCTTATCCCTCTTGTTTCGGCGCGCAACCCGATCCCACCAGACAATCATATCTCATATCAACAATGACAATTCACAATTCAATCACAAAAAATTTCAGCAATAGGAATATAGCTTCTTTACAACCCACAATACGTATAAAAAAATTGTGCCACAATAAACCTTACCAAACAGTGAATCATATACCATATTGCCACAGCCCTTTAGTTCAATTACATCACACCACAACTCCTTCTCGTTACTTGTTACACAGCCTTTAGAATATACATTCATACTCTTGGATTCATTCACCTCCTGGCATCATTTCACATAGCATGGTAGTGTGGTGATCAACTAAAGACAGACAAGGAACACACTTCACGCTTCAACACAATTTGAACAATCATTTGCACATGTTCACACCAATACACGTACCGTATGCTCGGACACCACAAAGCGATTTTACAAAGATTAAAGTTAGCCATACATACCTGGAGTCGAGTTTCCCTTTTTAATTTCTATCACAATTCACCGGATCGTCGGGCACCGTCAATCTATTCCACAATGTGACCTATTTCACTTAGGATTAGGAACCTCGAATTCAATTAAGCATTTCATCAAACACTATGCGATCCCTTAGGTTACTAACCCCCTTTTTGTGCATAATTACCCAAGTTCGTTTCCCCCATTACTAGGTTACGGAGTTACATTCAATGCATGCAAGGTTTCATCTTTAATTTTTCAAAACCAACCCATGAGTGCTTTATTCCCATCCAAAATTTGAGAAATTGGGAAAATTAGAGTGAAGGCTTACCTTTTAGCGAAGAAGATACTATCCGGGCTTGAGTGATTTTGGAAAATCAATATGAGTGATGTTGGAACCTTCTCTCTCAGGAAATCTCTTTTTCTTCTCTCTATCTTGTTTAGAATCTAGTTAAAATGAAAGGGGGTAGGGGTTAAATGAAGTTGGGGTCGGGTATAAAAGTTCTGAAAATTAAAAGCCCGTGTCAAATATGTTGTCAGGAATGCGATCGCATTCCTGACATGCGGTCCGCAGAGCTGACCACAGAATGGCCCCAGGTGGGCCAAAATTTGGAAACAATCTGCCACGGTATGCGGTCCGCATACTCGTTATGTGATCGCATAGTGCGTCGCATAACACCCCTCCCCAAAATCAAAGGCAATAATGCGACAGCTATGCGGTCCGCAGAACCGAAATGCAGTCGCAGATTGGACTGCATAGTTGTCCTTCAGTTGGGCAGTGATTCTTTAACTCCCAGGGTACTTTTTGTTCAAATTAGGTTCGTTTTAGGAATTTCCACAGTAAAAACAAATCGTGGACTCGTTCGGGTATTATTTTAAGCAAGAAATTTACGGGTCTTCACAGAATGGGCAACCAAGAATTCCAAGATACTGTCGTATCTGCACTACGTGCAGGAATTGAGAAAGAGGTTCACAAAGACGGAATTCCGACATGTCCCCAGGATCCAAAATGATTACGCTGACGCATTGGCCACTCTGTCTTCTATGATTCAGCATCCATACAAGAATTTCATTGATCCCATTCCAGTGAAGATCCATAACCAACCAGCTTACTTTGCCTATGTCGAAGAAGAGGCAAATGGAAAGCCTTGGTTTCATGACATCAAGGAATACTTGGCGAAAAGGGAGTACCTAGAGCTTGCAAATCCTACTCATAAACGCACGGTTCAGAGATTGTCCAACCATTTCTTTCACAATGGAGGAATCATGTATAGGAGGACTCCCGATTTGGGATTACTAAGATGTGTCGACACAAAGGAAGCATCCAAGCTACTAGAGGAAATTAATGTTGGGACCTGCGGCCCGCATATGAATGGTTTTGTTTTAGAAAAGAAGATACTCCGGGCCATTTATTTTTGGATGACTATGGAAACGGACTGTATCCACTACGTCTGGAAATGCCACCGCTGTCAGATACATGCAGACAAGATAAAGGTACCTCCAAACGAGCTTAATACCACAAGCTCACCATGGTTGTTCGTCGCTTGGGGAATGGATGTTATTGGACCAATTGAGCCTTCCGCCTTCAACGGACACAGATTCATCCTAGTAGCCATCGATTATTTCACAAAATGGGTCAAAGCAGCATCCTACAAAGCAGTAACTAAGAAAGTCGTGGCAGACTTTGTCCGCGACCGCATTGTTTGTCGATTCAGAATTCTAGAATCAATCATAACTGATAATGGTTCCAATCTTAACAGTGACCTAATGAAATCCATGTGCGAGACCTTCAAGATCAGACACAAGAATTCCACATCCTACAGGCCCCAGATGAATGGAGTCGTAGAAGCAACCAATAAGAATATAAAGAAGATATTGAGGAAGATGATAGAAAAGCACAAGCAATGGCATGAGAAGTTATCATTTGCTCTACTAGGATACCGCACCACAGTCCGCACATCAACCGGGGCAACTCCTTACATGCTGGTTTATGGCACAGAGGTTGTTATTCCTGCCGAAGTTGAAATTCATTCCTTAAGAATCATACAAGAAGTTGAGCTCGGCGATGCAGAGTGGGTAAAGAATGTTATGAGAAACTAACCCTCATAGACAGAAAGAGAATGAATGCGGTATGTCACGGTCAACTCTACCAGAATAGAATGTCCAGAACCTTCAACAAAAGAGTCAAGCCGAGACAGTTCATACCAGGGCAGCTGGTGTTAAAAAAGATCTTTCCACATCAAGAGGAATCCAAAGGGAAGTTCTCTCCCAACTAGCAAGGTACATACATGGTTCATCGAGTACTGATAGGAGGAGCACTCATACTCGTAGAAATTGACAGAGAAGTTTGGCCAAAGCCAATCAATTCAGACGCAGTCAAACGATATTATGTATAATCTTTATGTTTTCTCAATGTTGTAAATTGAACTACGCCTGACCTTATTCTCGTTTAAGAGGGGATATGTAGGCAGCCCTATGGGTTCGGTCACAATTCAATAAAATTTTCATTTTTCCCCGCAATTGGAAACTGGGGCAGAATTTTAAGGAGGACCCTCAAAATTCTGAAGCAAGTTCAGTCGATCACCGCACGAGAAGCAGTCAGAAACATCAACCCATCAAACTAGGGAAGAATTTTGAGGAGGACCCTCAAAATTTCGTAGCAGGAGAGGTTGCAATGTCTTGAACCACGTCACAGTCGTCGGTTCATCTAAAAGTTATTTTAAATTATATATTTATACTACATGTTTACAAAATCATGCATACTTATTTTTGGAACAGCTCTATTTAGCGAACACTACCCCAATGATACATACAGTATCATCATATCAAACCGAACAAGTTAAGCAAAGTCAACGGGGATACGAACTAACCTTCCTTATTTACGAAACTCACGATTATTCTTTAGATGTAGGCGCAAAGAATAAACACGCAGAGAAGTCACAAATTTCATCACAATTGTAAATGCTAAAGTTCGTTGTCCACATAAAGAACGAGCATGTTCAAAGTCACAATTTCTCGAAACCATCACACTTGCCGACTGTTGCTATTAGCACAAACAAATAATGCTCCGTAGTCACAATGCTCACAATGATCACAACACTGCAATCTATTATTAGCTAATAATTTCTATTGTCATTTATTTAATTCTTGCATAAGGCTACCATTCTGCCTTTCGAGGTTAAGCTTTACCTCCATCTGCGTTTGCATCTTTGCATAAGGCTACTATTCTGCCTTCCGAGACTAAGCACTGTCTCCATTTGCATTCTTGCATAAGGCTACCTTTCTGCCATCCGAGACTAAGCACTGTCTCCATCTGCATTCTTGCATAAGGCTACCTTCCTGCCTTCCGAGACTAAGCATTGTCTCCATCTTCATTCTTGCATAAGGCTACCTTCCTTCCTTCCGAGACTAAGCATTGTCTCCATCTGCATCTGCATTTTTCATAAGGCTACCATTCCGCCTTCCATCCTGCATAAGTCTACCATTCTGCCTTCTAACCTGCATAAGGCTACCATTCTGCCTTCCATCCTGCATAAGGCTACCATTCTGCCTTCCGAGGTTAAGCTCTACCTCCCTTTTCATAAGGCTACTTTTCTGCCTTCTGAGGCTAAGATATGCCTCCAATTTACTTTTCAAGACTAGCGTTGTCTCAAACATTATTTACTTCACTTTTCTTTCAGGCTAAGCTCTGCCCTTCAATTCGCAAGACTAAGCTCTGTCTTGTCCGCAACATAATACTGCAGTTTTCATTGGCTGAAATATCGCCAATCTGTCCGAAGGCGTCATCGTTCGGAGGCACCATCCTCATGGCCTGAGAACACCATGTCATGGCCTAAGGATCTCTCTCGATTTTGCATATCATTATTCAAAGGTGTCATGGTTTGGAGACACCATCTTCATGGCCCGAGAACATCATTTCATGGCCTGCGAATCCTGCATCAAGCAATCCATGGCCCAGGACATCATGGTATGAGGACGTCATCCTTAACCGTCCGAAGACATCATTCATGGTCTGACGGGAACTTGCATCATGTTTAATTTTACGCACAATATATTCTTGTATTTCTTATTTACAGGTAATCTGGCGAGCCACGGTTATCCTAGCAGGAACGGCGCCGCTCCAGTTCTCCTAACCATTCCCGTAAATCGTTTATTCATCCAGTTCTATATATTGCGTCCGTTATTGTAAAACTGCATCGGTACACTTCGCCGATGATTCCTGAACTACATATGGCCTGATTCCTGTAAACCCAAGGATATGTAGGCAACTTAGAAACCAGGGTGCGACCTAAATCTTTTCAAACTGTTACGCTCGGTCAAAATTGGCCATCATATCTTTACCCGACAACTTTTTCATCCTTCCCGGGAAAAGAGGGGCAGTTGTTGATACACAATTTTTCCTCAAATTATTTTTAAACCTGCATATATACCTTCAAAACCAATTTTATAACAATTGGTATATTTCCATAATTTTTCCATATTTTTATTGATATATTTCTAATTTATCTAACACTTTTATATCCAGTAATTAATCATAAATTGCATTACAAATGATTTCAAAATATTTCTTGATTTAATATATCATTTTGGTCCTATTAAGACCAAATTAGTTCACAATTAGCCGAATTGGCACTATTTGGCTATAATTGCAATAACTTTGCAATTATAACCTAATCATGTGTTTTATGCAATTTTCATCCAATAATTAGTCATTTATATTTTTAAATACTCTTTAATCATTTTAATTTAATCTATTAAACATCAATTTTATTTTTTATAATTATTAACCATTTTTATAAATTATTTATCTATTTTTATGGGGTATTTAAAAATTAGCCACTTTTAATTTCAATCTTAGCCTAATTAAATCCGGACACCTACCCATTTAATTAGCCCAAATAACTCAGCCCAGGCTTTACAAAATACCCCACCCAATCCCCTATTCAATCTGAGTCGTTGATTAATTCAAATCAACGGCCCAGATTAACCATTTTCTTAATTAACCCCTAAATGACTACCCCCCCCCTCCCTCTCTCATTTCCCCCGCGTCATTATCACCCGTATCTCTACCTCCCTCTCTCTGGTTCTCTCTAGAATCTCCCCTCCCCCCCCCCCGTCTGAGCTCTGTCTCTCTTCTCCGGCTACCTCCCTTGTCGGAAACCATGGGGTTCTCACCCCTCCTCGACCCTGAGACTCCGCCTTTTATGTTTGTTTCATTGATGAGGGTTTTCAAGCGACCGTGAGTAACTCCCACCCATGGCCGTTCACGCCGTTCTCCGGCCATCTACGACAGTCCGAGTAAGATTTCTTCATCTTCCGGCTAGAACCAGTGGTTATTTAGCCGATTCTCCTTCCCTTTGGGTTGTCTCTACGAAACCCTAATTATTAGTCTCTGATTTCAATAGATCTATAACAGATCTTGGCTTATTCCGAACTATTTTAGTGTTTTCAAAAGGTTTTCCGACTTTTTATGAAGTGACTCTTCATCTTCAAACTAGGGTTTTCAAATCGCTTTTCAAAAATGGTTTCCCTTCAGATTGCAAGTATTATTTTATGATTTTCGTTATGTTTAAGCTTTATTTGAAAATTCTCCCTTTGTGTCTGAGTTATTTCGTTAAAAAACCCAAAGTCTTAGCTTTAATCTGTGATTCTAAGTCCGTTTTTGAGTATATGTTCGATTAATCTGCATATGTGTTTGCATCTCATGAATATCCTGTGATTCTGTGGCTTTACCCTATGTTGCTTGATTAGGGTTTTTGATTTCGATCATTCTTGACTATATCATTCTGTTAATTTGGGCTACGCTCTATATGAGTCCCTAATTTTTGTGATATTTCCCTACCTGGCTTCTTAGGGTTTCTGATTTTTATGAGTTTGTTTTGTTTGTTCTCATAATTTGTGCTAATGTCTCCTAAATAAGTAATACTTTCTATTTGTGATTCCCTGAATCCTTGTGATTAGTTCCTCACTGATATCGCATGATATTCTCTATTGATTTTTTGACTTGTGAAATATTTTCTGACCTTATTCTATGGTCAATTATATTGTTAACTGATTTTGAGCACTTTCCTTAATTAAAACATGATGAACCTAGTCTCTATTACGTGTTATATGCTTGTATTGTACCTATGTTGTTGCCTTATTGATTATGCGCAGCCTCATACGATTCTCTTGCCTTATTTACCAGTTGTCTATTACCGTTTGAGTTGGACTCTTTAATTAAAGGGAGTCCTTATACTTATTTTATTCTTATTGGTACTTATTTCTATAATTACTACTGAATTGTGATTCTTGCCTTATTCTCTACTTAGTTTTAAACTATTAATACACTGCCCTCTTCATTCACAACAACGAACACACACTGGTTCAATAACTCTCTCTCACAACTAAAAACTTTCTGCTCTCTTTTCTGTGCTACTTATTACTGTTCTAAGTTAGCCGGCTGCAAGCCAAGGCTAATTATTGTGCCCTCCTATCCTCTACTTTGTGTTTACTGTCTTCTACACTAGTATGTTCTAATTTTAATTCCAGTTCCCAAACCAACATGTTTCTTTTGCTGCTCCAATTCATTATGTTTCTAATATGCTTCTATCTACTATTTTGTTGTTCAACATGTAATGGAAATCTTTTGCTTCATCTAGTATGCTTAGTTATGCCTTGCCTTTTATGATCAACATGTTTGTCATGAACTTGAAACCAGTTTCAACGCGACTCTACTATATTTCTATGCTTGTACACTGGTTGTTTAGTTAGGGTATGCCTCCACTGACACTACCTTAAGTTGTGTTGATGTTGTTATGCCTAGTATAAATCTTATACTTTGTTATATCCCAATCCCATGAGCCCATTAAGAGCTTCTGATTCTGTACCTATGTATAGTTCTACCTGTTACATGTTCACTACTCTGTGTTTTATGTGTGTCCCCAACCCCCATTACCCTTGTGTGAGGTTTTGTGTTGCTAAACCTATCCTGGTTCTGTGATCTTTGGATGTTGCTGGACTTATCCTGGTCCTGTATTTAGTATGTCAATTACCCTTTCAAAACTGTTTTATTGAATGACTCTCTCTGTTAATCTCACAACTATATTTGAACAAGTCTCTCTCTCAAATCATTTTCCTACTAAAACTTTTCAAACTATGTCAAGCACTCTCACTCTCACTCTACTCTTAGACCCTTAAGTTCAGCCCCCTTAGTGTGTGACTGCTTTGGGACCCTTGAGCTTTCTCTAAACTGTGACACACTAAGGCTGGCCCTTCCACACTGCACATGCTCTACCATGGTTATAAAAATCTGGGTGTGAGCACTGCTTTGGGACCTTTGAGCTCCCTCTGAACTCTGACACACCCGGATTACGAGAAAGGTTGTGAAACACAATTTGGCATTGAGGATATGGATATCTGGGCCTATATTTAAGGCTCCCTATAGATAACTTCTTATTTTTCTTATATCAATTATGTAATTCATGCTCAATGGTCTGTAATAACTATTTGTAAACAACTCTAGGGTTTGATAGTGAAAAAAGGGAGGGTAATATATATGTTGTAGTGTAGCCAAGGGTAGAAACCATGCTCCTAGGTTTACGTTTCTTCTGTGCGCAATAGAATTCATGTTTAGGAATAATACACACAAAGTATGTTATGCATTAGATACCATGTTCCCTAGGATTCATATATACTATTTTCAGCATCTCATCATTACTACCATCACTTAGAAATCCCGTCTCTAGGGTAAATAATAACACTAAAAATAAACTGTCACTCATGCGATCATGCCTAATAAACACTGTGATTCTGAGTATGTGGAAATCCTTCCCTATGTAAACCTTGCATGTCCAAGCATTTAGAAATCCTGCCTTAAGAATTCTGCATATGTATCACTTCGTATCTCTTGCATTAGACACCGTGTCTTAGGATTTATTTCATGCTCAATGACACTTAGCCTAATTACAGATGCATAAAAGAATATGAAACAGTCCACCCCGCTCTAACAACCGGTAATAACTCTTGTATATTCTGCAACACTTAGAACTGCATCCTCTTAGGTGTAACAACCTTAAAATTGTTAACAATTATTATAACTGTTACGCATGACCCTACGCCTAGGCAAGCCTTAGGTAATCAACCTTGAAATAAAAACTGGAACTATCCTTTATGATTACTGTCTAACTATCAGCATGCTTAAAATCAGTAGGCAAAACTGATTAAGACTTCCTCTATGAGTTATGCAACAAAACTGCTTCTTGTTATATTCACTTAGATATAATTCTTTAGAATCTGAGTTAAAACCAAGACCTTAACTGTGTTTGAGTCATGTTGATTCTTTGTATTAACTGTGGAGGTACTTGAGCCCTTTCCTGTTTATATGTTATCCCCCTATCTGCAGTCCTATCTGTTTTTCTATATGTCGCCTTAGTATTTTACCTTTAAAACCTGAGGGTCTGCTTAGAACCTCCCTCATAGGATAGAAGTCCTAAATTCCTCCGGGACTAATAGGAAGGGACGGGCAACAACATGCAATAGAGTGCGTGACCAACACTCGCTCTAATACCTTTACGGGGTGGGAAAGGGTAGATATGGATATGATGACCGATGCGCTAATACCACGTGTAGCCCCTCTTTGAGGAGTGTCATACCGGGTATTGCATTGATGTGATCCATATTACAAACAAACCTAGGATACTCCTACTCCATATACATGTTTAGACTATAATCCTTTTCAAAATCTATTAGCTATTAAATATTTTCAAACTAGTAACATATGTGTGCTTAGGCTATGAGCATTTCAAAATCCCCTACTATTTGGACATTAATTGTTTACCTGCTAGTTGTACAAATTAAAAAATGCTATTTGGTCGGGAACCACACTTGTGGATCCTGAGGGGTGCCTAACACCTTCCCAATAGGATAATTTCAAGCCTTTACCCTGTCTCTGGTTGTAAAACTTAGTTGTAAATGAACCCCAATAGGTTCCCTAACGCACCTTAAAATCGTTAGGTGGCGACTCTTCATAACATGCAAACCCCTTTCCCAAAAGGAATGAGTTGTCCCAACCAATGTCATAGACCCTTTTAACTAGCCCCGAAAAGAGTGTCGGGGAGTGCGACAGCATGGCGACTATGTGCAATTACTTGTTTATTTCCTTTAAGAACCTAATTTTTCTCAAAAGTAACTGACATATCTTTCTTGTTTCCTTCCTTTGTAACCGTTTTAAATTATACATTGATGTATTTACTGCTCTCATAAACATGCAAATATGTGACTACATGTTTACTGTTTATTGCATTATTCATGATCCAACATTCATACTCCACTCGTGCCAAACAAAATCCTATAGCAACGCTTGATGAGTGGTTGCGCCCTTCCTATATCATTACCCCCTAAATTTGGAAAGGCTTATTTGCGGTAAAACTAGTCGATCAGCGGTGCAGTCGACGGTTCCGTGCCTTTCCCCATTGAGTTTTCCGCTCAAGGGTACAGGTCTAAAACCCACTAGAAACCTTACTCCATTATATTGTTGCATGCATCATGGTCGAACCTAGCCAGGCTAACGTGTTGTCCGCACAATATCCTTTAAGATAGCCTTATCCAAAAGTCCACTGGGTTTCCATAAACCCAAACAGACATCATCACGTTTTGTGCATTTATTTGGATAATTAAATGCTTCATGTTAATCCTTGATGTTAAATAGTCGAGTCCGGTGGGGCTCAGGGCCTAACCTTGTTTGACTTGCAGAAATATGAGGCACGAAGTCCCCAGATTCGGCATGCTCACCAACATCCACCCAAAATTGCTGAGTTGGTGGGAAGATCTGCATTCTAGTGACAAAACGCTCGTCAAGAACATCTAGCCAGAGCATACCTACTGCTAGGACTCCGCGAGCTGAGGAATCCGTTCGAAGGAATCAAGGATGTCGAGTCTGGGGAGGGTCCTTCTGGGACCAAATAGATAGGAATTTCCTTTTCCGTTTTATTGATGTAATAAGGCCAATGGCCATTATTGACTTTATTTCTTGCTTATTTAGTGTCGTTTTGTAATTCGTCTATTTTTATCAATGAAATGAGGCATTTAGCATTTCAAGTTCTCCAAATCAATTTTTCGCTAGGCCTACCTCGGGCACAAAGAGGTTCCCAAATTAGGACGTGCTTTACATTCCCGTACTATGTGTTTAAATACTGCATACTTTTCGTAATCCTCACTGACTTGGCTACCTTTTGTTTTTGCTTTTTTTTTCTTTCTTTTATTACCCTCCCCAAAGGTTGGTTCGTGCACTCTGGCATCATCATCCTATCTTACACGATCCAGGGGCCCTCCACCCTCTCCTCCTCCTAGTCCTCCCAAAGGCAAGAATAAAGGCGAAAAGAAAATGGAAGATTCAGGCAACATCAGGAAGGAAAACATAGTTGAACGGGTAGAGGCCACTGATGGCCAGGGTATTCAGGTTCCAAATGAAACTGTGTCGCAACTTGAACAAAAATTGATGAAATTCCAATAAGAGCTTGATCAGGTTCGAAATCTGGCAAACCTGTCATTCACCCTCAGCGTCCCAGACGTCAACCTCCCAAACATTCAGAATCCTACACCTCCTCAAAATATCCCAAAACAGCAAAATCATCCTGCAGCTCATCATCACATCACTCCACCAAAGAACCAAACCCTCCCAACACAATGTCACACCTGCCATACTCCAAAGAACACTCCACTACTTATCCCGGAACCTCAGAACTCCACAAATAACCATTTCCACACCCATGCACCAGGCCACCAAAACAATCCTATATACGTAGAGACCATGCCACACTCTACTCAACCTATCTCACACACACCTAAGTCTGACGAAATGGATCTGCTTATCAGGAACTTGGTCGAGGAACTTAAGAAGCTGACCAACTGGGTTCAAGGCGTTGAAGGGAGAAAGGGAGTTGAGGGGCTGAACTATGAGGACCTCTGCATACAGCCCGATATCGAACTGCTCGAGGAGTACAAACCTCCTAAGTTCGAAATGTTTGATGGTACAGGTGATCCAAGGGTCCATCTGAGGACCTACTATGACAAGCTGGTTGGAGTGGGAAAAGATGAGAGGATCCACATGAAGTTGTTCATGAGGAGCTTGAAAGGAGATACATTGTCTTGGTACATCAGCCAAGATCCCAAGAGGTGGTCGAATTGGGTGAGCATGGCATCTGACTTCATGGACAGGTTCAGATTTAATACAGAGAACGCACCAGATGTGTTCTACATCCAGAATTTGAAGAAGAATCCCACGAAAACATTTCGCAAGTATGCTACCCACTGGAGGTCCGAAGCTGCTAAGGTCAGACCCGCCTTAGATGAGGAACAGATGAATAAGTTCTTTGGCCGGGCTCAGGACCCGCAATACTATGAGCCATTGATGGTGATTGAGAACCACAAGTTCTCCGAAATTATCAAATTGGGTGAAAGAATTGAAGAATGTATTAAAAGTGGTATGGTCACAAATTTTAAAGCCTTGCAAGCTACGAATAAGGCTTTACAATCTGGTGGTGTGTCCAAGAAAAGGGACGTGGGAGCCGTGATGGTTGCACAGAGAACCAAATCTCACCTCAAATACCAAACTTACCCGACACCTCCACTCACATATCAGCCAACCTCAAATTACCAAGCACCATCACCCTCATACCAAGCTCCACCACCAACTTATCAATCATCTCCAACACCTACATATCAGCCTCCTTCACCCAGATACTCCCAACCTGCTCCTGTTTACCACACTTACAACTCTCAGCCATCCCATTACCAATCACCCCCCGCACGCCAAAACTTCTCTAGACCTCGACCTAATTTTGATCGTAGACCTCCAAAACAATATACCGCCATCACCGGACCTATCAGCCAGCTGTATGAAAAGCTAAAGGTTGTTGGTTATGTCACCATCCCTGCTGCAACCCCAGAATAGTCTGGCGATTGTAAATAGGGTTGCTACAGTCACCATGAATAATCACCTCTTGGTAGTTCCACTCGAACTTCACCGTTTGATGTAGCGTTGATGCTACGGCCCCAGCCACATGGATCCATGGTCATCCCAATAACAGATTGTAGGATGCTGGAACATCTATCACCTGGAAGTTAACCTCGAACCAAGTTGGTCCCATTTGCAGGCATAGGTATATCTCACGAATGGTGGACCTTTGAGATCTATCAAAAGCTTTCACATTGATTGCTCCATCCTTTATCTCATGCAGACCTTTACCCAATTTCTTAAGCGTTCTCAATGGGCAAATGTTAATACTGGATCCTCCATCGATCAAGATTCTTGTGATGAAATAATCTTCGCATTGCACAGTGATATGCAGTGCTTTGTTGTGCCCCAATCCTTCAGTTGGTAACTCGTCCTCATGGAAGGTAATTTTTTGACTTTCCAACACCTGGCCCACCATATTGGCCATTTCCCCACTAGTGATGTTATTTGGTACATACACTTCACTCAACACCTTCAACAGGGCACTTTGGTGCGTCTCAGAATTCTGCAGCAAATAGAGGATGGATATTTGTGCTGGCGTCTTGTTCAGTTGATCGATGACCGAATACTCCTTAGCCTGTACTTTCCTCCAAAGGTCATCCAGACCTGTCTCAATAAGGGGAGGCCAGTTGGCAGCCTGCTTTCTTGATTCGGCCATATGCTCATGGGTGTAGACCCTACTAGTTCTCGTCATACCTTGCGCTGCGACAGCTTCCTCAGTTTTGACCTTGCCTTTCCTTCTTGCCTTAACTGTATAGTCCCACGGGATAGCGTTTGTATAGAAGAGTGGCGTGGTCGACATCTCCACTGGAATTGGTGCGACTATCCTTACTTCAAATGGAACATATGCCTTGGGTGGCAAGACTGCAACCTCAAATGGTGCGGGTGCATTTGCCGGAGACACGAACTCAACTTCAATCGGTACTGGTGTCTTTGTGGGTGGCGTTGCTTCAAACTCAATAGGTATGGACATATTTACCTCAGCATCCCCAGATGGTTGAATCTGGTCTATGATCGTGTTGAGAGTGACTGCTGGTTTCTTTGGATCATCGCCTTCTGCGATTAACCTGATTGATCCCTCGGGGTCCCAATCATATTCTATTTCAATCATATGGATACCTCCACCCTTATTGTATGGAAGAGGATTGTTGCGGACGTTCGAAGCGGGCTCCTTTGCCATAATGATTTTGTTATCAATCAGGGATTGTATCCTGTCTTTCAAAGAGCAGCATTCATCGATGGTGTGCCCTTTCATGCCGGAGTGGTATGCACAGGATTTGTTTGGGTTAACCCACTGAGAAGGGTTCTCAGGGGTGGAAGCAGGGATAGGGGTGATGTAACCGGCAGCTTTGAGTTTCTCATACAGCTGGTCAATGGGTTCAGCTATGGCGGTGTACTGTTTTGGAGGTCTGCGATCAAAATTAGGTCGAGGTCTATGGACGTTTTGACGGGTAGGGGGTGATTGGTAATGAGATGGCTGAGAATTGTAAGTGTGGTAAATGGGATCGGGTTGTGAGTATCTGGGTGAAGTAGGTTGATATGTGGGTGGTGGAGATTGGTAGGTGGGTGGTGGAGATTGGTAAGTGGCTGGAGGAGCTTGGTATGAAGGTGAGGGTGCTTGGTAATTCGGGGTTGGCTGGTATGTGAGTGGAGGTGTTGGATAAATTTGGTATTTGAGTGAGGATTTGGCTCTTTGTGCAACCATTACAGCTCCCACGTCCCTTTTCTTGGACACACCACCGGACTGTAAAGCCTTGTTTGTAGCTTGCAAGGCTTCAAAATTTGTGACCATACCGCTCTTAATACCTTCTTCAATCCGCTCCCCTAATTTGATAATGCCGGAGAACTTGTGATTCTCAATCATCATCAATCGTTCATAGTACTGTGGGTCCTGGGCCCGGACAAAGAACTTGTTCATCTGCTCCTCTTCTAAAGCAGGTCTGATTTTAGCAGCTTCGGACCTCCAGCGAGTAGCATACTCGCGAAATGTCTCTGTGGGTTTCTTCTTCAAATTCTGGATATAGAACACGTCTGGTTCGTTCTTTGTGTTGAATCTAAATCTGTCCATAAAGTCAGATGCCATACCTACCCAGTTTGACCACTTCTTGGGATCTTGGCTGATGTACCAAGTCAATGCATCTCCCTTAAAACTCCTCATGAACAACTTCATGTGGATCCTTTCATCCTTTCCAACGCCAACCAGCTTGTCACAATAGGTCCTTAGATGGACCCTCGGATCACCAGTACCGTCAAATATCTCAAACTTTGGAGGTTTGTACCCCTCGGGTAGTTCAACATCAAGTTGTATACATAGGTCTTCATAATTCAAACCTTCGATTCCCTTGGTTCCTTCAACACCCTGAACTCGGCTGGTCATATTCCTTAGTTACTCGGCCAAGTTCTTGATAAGCAGGTCCTTTTCATCCGACTCAGACGGGTGTAGGATAGGTGGAGTGGAGTGTGGCATGGTCTCCACATAGATGGGATTGTGGAAATGGTCCTTTGTGGGGTTCTGAGGTTCTGGGATAAATAATGGAATGTTGTTTGAAGTGTGGCAAGTATTGCACTGTGCCGAGAGAGTTTGGTTCTTTGGGGGAGTAGCGTGATGGTGAAGTGTGGGATGATTCCGTTGTCTTGGGATATTTTCTGGAGGTGTAGGGTTTTTGGGAAGTTGATGTCTAGGATGTTGAGGGAAAATGACAGGTTGGCCAGATTTCGAACCTGATTGAGCTCTTTTTAAAGTTTCAGTAGTTTCTGTTCCAGTGGTGACATGTTCTCATTTAGGACCTGAATACCTTGGCCATCAGTGGTCTTTAGCCGTTCAACCATATTCTCCTTCCTGGTGCCACTGGATTCTTCCATCTTACTCTTGCCTTTAGGAGGACTAGGAGAAGGAGTAGGTGGAGGGCCTTTGGATCTTGTGAGATAAGCTAGTGATGCCAGAGTGCACAAACTAACCTTTGGGGAGGGGAACAATAAAGAAAAGAAAAATAAAAATAAAAGGTAACCAAGTCAGTGAGGATTATGAAAAACACATAGCGCGGGAATGTAAAGCGTGTTCTAATTTGGGAACCTCTTTATGCCCGAGGTAGGCATAGCGACAAGTTGATTTGGAGAACTTAAAATGCTAAATGCCTCATTCTATTGATAGAAAAATCCCAAAACGACACTAAGTAAACGAAAAATAAAAGTCATTAATGGCCATTGGCCTTATTACATCGACAGAGAAAATAAAGACATTCCTATCTATTTGGTCCCAGAAAGACCTTCCCCAAACTCGACATTCCTGCTTCCCTCGAACAGCTTTCCCAACTCGCGAAGTCCCAGCAACAGGAATGTTCTGGCGAGATATCCTCATTTAGTTCTCTCAGCCCTTTGGCAGTCTTCGACTCTTCTGACGAATTTCTCCACCAGCTCGACTATACCTCATTCCAAGTATCCCAACCTCTCGTTGGTGCTGATAGCCATGTCTTTCCACTCCTCGATCAGCTTCTTGTTAGATTCATGTATTTTGTGGTGCTCATCCTCACATTCACGGATCCTTTTGCCCAGCTGGTTGAACTTGGCTTGCGCTTCATCCCTTTCATCTATAACCCTGTGACCTCGGATGTACCCTGGCTTGCTCTGATTACCTCGATTATCTTCTAACCAACCAGGATAGAAAAGGGTACAACCAGCGTGATACATGTCCGTCTCGATGGTGTCCTTCTCAAGTATAATCTTGCAGTGCCACAGGTGCTGGGTTTGGCACTTGTGAGAACTGTCATCATTTTGGAAGTCTGCTCGAAGATGGATCATTTTGTCGACCCTGGGTACGACTTGCTTCCTGCCCGCTCATAACTCGAAAAGGGACGTAAGGGTATGTCCCCTTTAAACCAATCAGTATTAGAAATGGTGCATCTCGGGATCGGATGATGAACTCATCTGTCAGAAACCACTCAAACATCCATTGAACTTGTTCTTCAGTCAGATTATCAAAGAGCTCGACCCATGCTTAGGCATTCTCAGGTTGAGCGAACATGTCGGGGATGTAATTCATTCGCTTCAGGTGACGGAAAGCAATGTGGTCATCCTAGATCCTTGGAATAGATTGCAACCTTCGATGTCTTGCTCCTTGTTGACACTTCTCCTAAGCCCGATATATGTCTGCAATGATCATAGGCATAATGCTGAAGTCTTGCCCATCAATCCCTTCCATTAGTGTCTTAGTTACCATGGTCAGTCTGGTATGAATTCTCTCCTACTTCATTGGAAACACGATTAAACCCAAAAAGCAAAACATGAAGACGAACACTCTACGATAGATGTGTCCCACGGAGGTGATAGCAAACTCGTCATGGTAGGTACGGTATGATTTTATGTGGCCATACCTCTCGTACAAATAATCAAAAGGTATGTATGATTCCTTCAAGCATACCAGTTCCGCATTCTTCTTCAGACCCATCATTTTAAGGAAACCTTTGCATGTGCGGTTCTCAGGCATCAGCAACCCTGGGGTTTCCCACACTAGGCCAGCCAGTCCTCCTATTTCCTCCAGTAAAGGCGTCATTTCAATGTCCCCAAAGCGGAACACGGACCTTTCGCAATCCCAGAATAAGGTAGAAGCCTCTATTATCATTTTGTTAGGATGGATTTCTAGGAGAGATGGTAGGTTGCCCAAGTGCTTTCTGACGAGAGCTTTGTCACGGGAGTGTATATCTTCCCACCAACTCAGTAGTCTTGGGTGGACGTTGGAGACCATGCCGAATCTGGGGACTTCGTGCCTCATATTTCTGCAAAGAAAATAAGGTTAGGCCCTTACCCCCGCCAGACTCGACTATTTAACATCAACAATTAGCATAAAGTATTTAGTTCTCCAAATAAATGCAAAGAACGTGATGATGTATGTTTGGGTTTAGGGAAACCCTGTGGACTTTTGGATAAGGCTATCTTAAAATATATCGTGCGGACAACGCTTTAACTTGGCTAGGTTTTACCATGATGCATACAACAACATAACAGAGTAAGGTTTCTATGGGGTTTTAGATTGGTACCCTTGAGCGGACAACTCAAGGGGGAAAGGCAAGGAATCGTCGACTGCACCGCTGATCGACTAGTTTTACCACAAATAAGCATTTTCGAATTTAGGGGGTAATAATATAGGAAGAGCGCAACCACTCATCAAGCGTTGCTATAGTATTTTGTTTGGCATAAGTGGAGTATGAATGTTGAGCATGATTATGAATTAATAAGCATTGAAAACAAATTGTCATGTATTTGCACGTTAAGGAAAGCGGTAAATACAACAATTATGATTTAAAACGGTTACAAAGGAAAATAAATAAACATGTCAATTTTGCTTTTTGGAAAGGAATAAATACTCGAAAGAGATAAACAATTAATTGCACATAAAAGGGAAAAGGAAAGGGTACAAATATCAAACTCAGAAAAATTCACAAAGCGGTTTGTAACGGTAAAAGCCTAAATATCCCCAGCAGAGTCGCCATGCTGTCGCGCCCCCTTTTTCCTCGCGGAGATCGGGTGTCACGACCCAAACTGATGGGCCGCGACGGGAACCCGGTACCTTACTCAACCGAGTACTAACGTAACGTATCCTTCTTATTACATTATCATATACTCGTGACATACAGGCCTAATAGGCCAACATGATCATTTATAAACTCAAAACATAGGCCAACAAGGCCGTACAATCTTTCAGGTACACGACATATGTCTACAAGCCTCTAGGAGTACATAAATGTCATAAAGGTTGGGATAGAGTCCCGCCATACCAAACAATACACGTCTAAATCATACTAACCAAACAAGCAACTTCGAAGCAAAGGGAGCGCACCAACATCTTTCGCTGAGCTGATACCCTACTTGGAGGGCTCTCGACCTGTCTATTGGGACCTGCGGGCATGAAACGCAGCGTCCCCAGGCAAAAGGGATGTCAGTACGAATGTATCGAGTATGTAAGGCACATGAATGAGTACATATCAGACATGGAAGAAATATAGAGTAAATGACTCAACCTGTAAGTCTGGATAACTTTATAAATCATGAAATAATTATAGTGCCATGCATATGTGTATAAATATCATGTAATGCATAGGTCTGTACGTACATAACATCATCAAGCCTCTGAGGGCATCACATCATATCATCTCGGCCATTGTGGGCAAAGCATCAACGTATCCAGCTGATCAGGTGGTGGTGCGTATATAATGCCATAACCTTTCACATATCCCATATACATATATATACATACATATATACGCGTATATAACGCGGTCTGATTCATGGGTCAATGTACATGTATAAATGCATGAAATGCATAAGAAATACGTTAATAAGGTTTTCTCAAAATTCCATAAAAATCAATATGCCTTTCGGATAAACATTATCAAATACGTATTTTTCTGTGGCCCATGAACAAAAGATAATAATAATTCACATGGGGAATCAAGAATATAGACACCCCTAATATTTCTATGGATAGAGTAATTTATGGAAACCGTGTGTTTGCTCGTTTCTTCTGTATCGTACGGATCATGCCAAAATAAAAAAAAGGGATACCCTTAACATACCTAAGCTGATTCTCTTGAAAATCCTTCTAACACACGTTGATGATTTTCATCATGCTTTATCTAGATCCAATAATTTATAATGAAATTGAGGTGGAAGAGATGAAAACTTCCAAATATATAGAATCCTATGGAAACAGACCTCAGCATTAGGTTGACGTCCACTTGGATTGATATATGATACGTTCACTTTCACTGAATGGGAATACTTTTTTGGATTCTTTAGCCTTGATAAGTCGTGGATTTGAACTCTCTCACAAATGACTTTAGTTCCTAACTTAGATCCAGGAGAGTTTTTCACCATTATTCCTGGAGATATCTCAAGAGTGGTAGATTGAGATACAACTAAAGAGTGTATTGTTTTAGCTTAATTAAGGTCTAGTTCAAAGATATGTCACTTTCTTGGATTGAGAATGAAGTCTTATAATCAATGAAGACTACAATTCAACTCTTACAGTCTTTGTAGTTTTGTACGTAAGTGTCATTTGCAATGACACTTAGATGCCACCTTTTTAATTGTGATATGAGTCATTACAATTGCATGGATGGCTGACACCTCATGTTTCTTTTAATACTTATCCAATATATCCCCAATTAATTAGGTAATGTCCCGTTATCCGGTAATTAACTAATTACCCGCATAATTAAGAATTATCTCAACGTACTTAAAATACTATTCTCTTTTAACATACCTTGTACACCTTACTAGCATGGTCGTGTATTATCTTGTATGACACTAGTCCATAAATATCGAGTATTAAAGCTCGACCCGTATTTTATCCCAATATGCCAAACTTGGAAGAAAAATTCATTTTCTTTGACTTGCTTCCCCTCTCAACTTCACGAATTTACTCATCATTTGTTTAAAATAGCATAATCCATATAATCTCAAAATAATCTCGTTTCTTGGACTAATGTCAATTACCTTACGACAAATTCAACGTACAATACTACAGGGTGCAACATCGTCGTAATTTGATACTGCGAGACGTAATATCGACATAATATTGCGGGGCGTAACATCATTCCCCCCTTTGGAACATTCGATATCGAATGTTGACTGATGCTCTTATCATTCTCATAGCCCATAGGTCTTGCAAATACTTTAGTACTTGTCTTGCCATCTAGGCGACTATTCTTTGAATGAATCGCAAAGGCCAGGGTATTCCCCCTTTAAGCCTCTTTCTCACACCACGACTTGTAGTCTGAATTATTTTAATCTCGTAACTGTTGCTACCTTCTATCACGCAGCCTTTACGACTCTAACTTTGTGTGTGCGCCTGACTCTTCTCTTCTCTTCCGGCTTTTAGCAACATCTCTAGGCTTCACTTTGTGAACATATACAAAATTATGTCAAGTTGTCCCTCTGGTGTCATTAGCTTTACTACATATAAGTAGGCCATACTATCAGCATTCTTACTTCGATTTATCATTACTGAGGTCTACAACAAACTCCAGGTTACTCTCGTTGTTTATCTTTAAGACTAGTGGTCTAATATCATCTCATATTGTTGAACTTTTATCCATCCATTGTTGATTCATCTCAATATTGATCTACAATATACCACTGATAACTTGAAACTTCTTACGTAATTACTTGCCACTAGGGGCTTAGTTGCATCAAGAAATATTCGAATTGACTTTCCTGATCCACTTAGCGGCGATGTTGTACTTCAATAACCATATTTTATAGCATCCCAATGTGATTCCCTTACGTGGGTATTTTAATCCCGTACAATTCATTAGATCCTCTTCACGTCACTACTCAATCGAAGGCCCAAACGTCATCCTTTATCTATCACAATTACACCCTCATTCTACTATCGCGGCAACATTTCATTTCTTCTAAATTCCATTAGTCTTAGACTCATTTGAGTTCATTCAGGCTATACTGATGTGATGACCCAAAAGATCACCTTAGGTAATTTAAGCTATATCTGTGTTCCGAGGCTCCACGAGCCTCCGTTAGTCTCACCTCGATATGCGTGCGCAGCCCAAGCATGTGGCCGGGAAGCTATTATGTGAAAATTTGATGAAAATGAGTTTTGATAATTAATATATGAATATAGTTGACTTTGGTCAACATTTCTGGTAAACAGACCCGGACGCGTGATTCGACGGTCCCGGAGGGTCCCTAAGAAAATATGGGACTTGGGCATATGCTCGGAATCGAATTCCGAGGTCCCAAGACCGAGAAATGAATTTTTTAAAAGAAATTGTTTTCTGGAAATATTAAAGGAATGTAAAAGTGAATAATTATGTGAAACCTTGTTATCGGGCCCGTGTTATGGTTCCGGAGCCCGGAACAGGTTTATTATATATTATTTGTCTTATCTGTAAAATTTGGTGTAAAACGGGTGTGAATTGAGTGGTTTCGGATCAAAAATGAGGTTTTGAGGTTTTAAAGAATTTGAAATGCGACTTGGAAAGTGATGTTATGTTCCCGAGGTCCGAATGAGATTCCGAGACCGGGAATAGTTCTGTGGTGTCATTTATAACTTATCTGCAAAATTTGAGGTCATTCCGAGTGGTTTAGGCCGGTTCGGCGCGTTAAAGTGAATTCTAGAATTTCAAGTCCTTAAGTTTTGAATTCAGGGGTTTTGGAGAGTGATTTTGGGTTTTAGCATTGTATTGAGTGTTCCGTGAGTTCGAGCAAGTCTGTTTAATTATTTGGGACTTGTTGGTATTTTTGGACGGGGCTCGGGTGGGCCCAAGTGCCTCCCGGACCCCGTGCAAGGCCAAAAACCAGCAAAAACCACTGCTGGTGCACAGCAGCTGGTGTGACCGCAGGTGCGGTTGCCCAGCCGCAGGTGTGGGACCGCCCCTGCGGTGCCAGCCTCGCAGGAGCGGACCCCAGCCCCCTTGCCCAAGTCCGCAGGCGCGGGACGTAGGCCGCAGGCGCGGTCCAAGCCATCGCTGGCGCGACCCTTTCCGCAGGGGCGACCCAACTTCCGCACGAGCGGGACTGCTGGTGCGGCTCCCAATCCTGCAGGCGCGAGCCCAGGGTCCCAGGCCCTTTTCCGCAGGGCAACCACTTTCTCGCAGGCGGGGGACCGCACCTGTGGTCTTATTGTCGCAGGTGCGGAAACCCCTGTTGGCAGCCCACTTAAATACTCCAAAATTTCGTGTTTTTCTCATTTCATCCATCTTCAACCTCCATTATAGAGCCTCCAAGCTTGGGCATCACCATCCACGACCACCCACTGTAAGAGGTAAGTAAAACCCCATAAAACTTCTAATTTTAACAATAATTCCTAGCTTAATTCACTAATAAACCACCTAAAATCATTGAATTAGGTAGTAAACTTTAGGGTTCTTAGGAATTTTGTGATTTTTTCATATTAGGCCATAAATTCTTGAATAAATTACATAACTTCGATCCTTAGACTCCGGGTAATTGATTCCTCCACAAATTTTCAAAAATCTAAACGTGTGGGCCCGGGGTCGAATTTTAGTATTCTTGGAAGAATAGTAGGAAATCCATAACTTGACTTAGAAATTGATTTATTGAGTACTTATTGATGTACTTGGGTTGATCATGTCTAGATAATACCGTTCCGGAGTCGGATTCTAAAGGAAAGGCTGTGATCGAGGCTTGACTTGCAATTTCGGAGCCGAGGTAAGTGTTTGGTTTAACCTCAGCTTGAGGGATTAGGTATAGAGTCTTATTTGCTATGTGTAACTCATGTCCAACGTATAGGCGTGGTGACGAGTGCCTATGCGTTGCGGTCAAGTATGCCCGTGAGTCAATTGTGATGAAATTTGCTATGTTCCTAATATTCCCCGCACTATGAGTGAATTATGAATTAAAAGTGATACTTGATGTTGTTTCTTGACGTTGAGAGTTATTGAGTTATTTGCTCCAGTTGAGGCTTACACTGTCGAAATTGTATTACTGATGCGAGGTTGGTTATAGCTGAGACCCTTGTCGGGCATTTGTGATGTTGTAAATGATGATTTCTCTTTGCCGGGACAATAGAATTGTATTGAATAATTCCATGCACTTGAGACTTTGTGTTGTTGAATTTCATATTATTGTTGCCTTGTGTTTTATTACTCGTCGCACGAGGGGACATGCCGTGTTGACTGTGTTATTATATATGCACGAGGAGACATGTCGTGCCGAGTGATTGTGAGGCTATGCACGAGGGGACATTATGTGCCGAGTGTTATCATATATGCACGAGGCAACATGCCGTGCCGAGTGATTGTGAGGTTATGCACGAGGGGACATTCTGTGCCGAGTGTTATCATATATGCACGAGGGGACATGCCGTGCCGAGTGATTGTGAGGTTATGCACGAGGGGACATTCCGTGCCGAGTGTTATTATATATGCACGAGGGGACATTCCGTGCCGAGTGACTGTGAGGTTATGCACGAGGGGACATGCCGTGCTCTTTTCTGTTCATTATCTGTTTGAGAAGCTATATATCTGCCGTGTCTTTACGTTTCATTTATTACCTTGTACTGCTGTGTTAGCATACTGTTACCCTATCTCCCCAGCATGTTTTCTCCCCGTATCTGTCTTACTTGCTTATTTATGTTGTCATTTTTCCTGCTATTATATAAAATTACACAGGTACATATGTAGTGTTGGTCCTAGCCTCGTCACTACTTCGCCGAGGTTAGGCTCGACACTTACTCAGTACATGGGGTCGGTTGTACTGATGCTACACCTGCACTTCTTTATGTTGTGCAGATTACGCAGCCCGACCCGGGGATCACTAACGATCAGAGCATCTCATCCCGCCATATAGGGGACTCGAGGTAGTCCCGCAGACGTTCGTGGGCCTTGACGTCACCTTCTACTTTCCACTTTCAGCTCTGTCTTATTTTGTATTTCAGAGACAGTCGTATGTATTTATTTCAGACCTTTTTGTTGTAGTAACCTCTTAGATAATCCGTGAGTACGTGACATCAGTTTTGGGATTTGTTTACGAGTTTCATTTCGAAAATTCTATGTTGCACTTTAGTTATCTTGTTCTTATTTGTTGTTAATGAGTTTTAATTACTTCAAACGTTGGCTTGTCTAGCGGGTTCAACGTTAGACGCAATCATGGCCCGAAGGTGGGATTTCGGGTCGTGACAACTGAGCTTTGTATAACTTAGAGAAACCATCAACTCTTCTTGTTTTCATGGGCTTAATCCTAAGGTCTTATCCATTTTTGTTACCTTCTCACTCGCCCTTTCTTATCCTTACTCATGTCTTCTAGAACCGTATCGCTTCACCATACAATATCTTGCGACCTACACGTATCTATTTATATTACTTGAAACCTTTCAACTTGGTTGCATTATAGATTTCCTTATGTCTTTCTTGAATGTCAAGTGAGACATCACCTCATCTCTAACTCTTCTTTATTATGTTAATCAGGTTTCTCGATACCTAGACCATAGGCTGGTACTTCTTCTAACTGGCTTTATCGTAGATCCGTTATAAGATATAGTTGTTGTACTATCTCTTTTGTACCTTTGATATTAGTTTAATTCTGCAATGTTCTTAATCACGATTTCTATAATTTTCTATGTCCAATAATCAGATCCCTGATTTACTTCGTTGATGTAACTCTTTAGTTTCCTCCTTCTTTTGATTATCCTTTATGTAGGCTTAAGCTACCTCTCGATCTGTGGTTCATGGTATTAGTTATTATGTCTAGCCTTTCATGGGCGCTGAGGAATATCCATGATACAATCCTTTAATAATTCAATCCTTCGTCTATGACCTGAGCTCAATTATTTCTTTTAACTTATCGGAATCTTCTACGGTTGTATATGTTGCATGTATAATACTATGAAATCTTGAGTGCATTCATTACGTAACAAACTCTGGATCATTGATCAAATAACTTCTTTCATTCCATCTTAGCTTTCTTTCAACGTAAGCTATTTCTCTTCCTGGTCTTTCTGCCCCCTTGTTGTGTCCATACTTAGCTTATCTTAGTGCCCACATTTGTCATAGTTTTCATACAACTCATATGATATCGAATATTACTTTTAATTTTACTTCTCGTTCATTAGCCACGGTAGGTGACACTTTCCTTTGGAGTGCTTACAATGTTGTTGCGAGACTATTGTTACATGACCATTTTCTTTTTAGGTCATTGTGCTTAGGTTTAATCCTTCTTCCTTATCTCCTCAGCTAGTCTTACATTGTAGTACTTAGTATAACTCTTGACTCTTTTAAAGTTATGAGCTTATTACGGATATTTTTGATGTCCTTCCTTGCCTATAATCATTTATAGTTGTTTACCTCCGTGCCCTTGTGTTTATAGGGTTACTTCTGAACTGATATTTTCATTGCCTTACAGTGGCTTTCTTTTATCCCCGTAATACTCATACGATACCTTTAACTAACCCGACTCGTATTTGAATATATCTCAAGTATTATAATGACATTACTGCGAGGTTGAATTCTTCATGTTAGGGTTCACCATATTTATCTTGCATGGTCTGCTGATTTGTCTGTAATCTCTTGTCTAGTCAAGACTAGGCTCTTCCTAAATCAATTACTAACTACTCGTCGGCCCATTCTCATATCCATATTCCGCGTAATCTCTCTTGGGTTATTTCCTTTGTCTGACTTACCTCTTGCGCTGGCTTCTTATTTATCAGTAACCTTCCTGGCAGGAACCCTTACTTTCTTTTTCTGACGTCGTGCTTATATAATGTTCTGGAATCATAGAATATCTTTAACATTTGAATAAGTGCAATATCTTCCTTTATTATATTCCCCCCATTAGGGGAGTACTAAGACTTGAAGCTATGACGATCTGCCTATAGATATTTTTCCTCTTTATCTTTTGCGTCCTTTCACATCACCAATGACCCTTACTCGCCTTGCGATAATCCTTCTGTACAAAGGATAACAAAATTCCCTACTAGCGAGGGTGACACTTAATGTAATTTGTACCTACATTCCCTTAAGCTTAACTTTACTTACATTACTTGCTTTAGGGAAGCATCTTCCAGAATAACCATTCTCTGATTTTCTCCTAAATCTTCTTCTGTTGTCCATTCTACTACCGCTGGAATGAAATTTGAAATTCTCATGATGCCGACTATTATCAAATCACTTAGTCCCTAAATCATGTTTAGTTTATCTTGTTCGCCAATCCATATTGGTTTCTATTATTTTGGGGTTTTAACTTTTCCTTCAGGTAGTCGCGTTGGAGTCACGAACTTATTTCTTGAAATGAGGATATGACTTTATGGGCTATACTCTTTTGTTGTCTCAAGGCCTATCACCTCTTGTCTTTTCCTTTACTTGACTATAGATTCTGTAATACTGTCATCTTTCTTATCTACCATTGTCATCCACGTATCATATCATACTCATAATGCATCATTGACTCTCTTCTTACTTCCTGCTGACATTTATATCTATTACTTCATTCCAAAAAACTTGAACAAGATATTCTTTTGCTTTTAGCTCTCCTTGCTCCACCTACTGGCTCTTCAGGTTGCCTAACATTCTTTCTCTACTAGGGATAGGATAAATACCCAAGTAATATTTATCCCTTCGAAAATGTCAATCAACGCATACTTTCTTTCTCGTGTAAGAGGAGACATATTGGAAGTATGGATCAGTATATGGATTTCTTAGAATTGGTATGAGGAAGGAAGTAGTTGCATATTTGTTGTAGTATAGTATCTTCAGGTCATTCTCGAGTGTTGTACCTTTCTGTGCCATGATACCTTCTAATAATACCTTTACCATTTCAAAAGATGACCAAATTCGGACCAGTAATATTCAGCAAAAGCTGCCACAATTGTGCAGTAACTTGGCAGTGCAAAAACAAATAAGAGTGGCTTTATGTTTGTTTCCCATGTAGGATGCATTTACTTCATAGAACCAACCGTCTTTCTTGTAGATTCTCTAAATATAAGTTTTAGTAGAACTCCAAAATGTCCTCCTTGATCTCCTCTGTTTCGTCCTTCAATACTCTATTAACGTCCAATATCCCAATGTAATTGTATTCAAACCATCCATTCATCATTTTGGGTTACTCTAACCGCAGCTGGATCCTACTATCATGTCTTTCTCTTAAATCATATTCGTTAGCTCCCATAGAGCATGACTGAGATAGGCGCGGCCGATTGTACGTACATTTATTACCGTTGTAGGTAATTCAAAATGCTTATATCTCCCTTCCTGAATGGTAAATAAGGATAATCTTTATAAACTGGGTACCTCGTACCCTTCTTCACCTCACTTCTTTTACTTGTTACAACTCGTCTCTAACTTTCGACTCCATTATTCTTTTTTACCGTAAGACTAGATAATTATTCTTTCCTAAAAACTCCTTATCAAGAACCGTACACCTTTTAGTATACGCATGATCAGCTGAAGACTTCTCATTTACTCATCATAAGCAATATGCAAAAATCGAGTTCCTCTAACTCAACATTTTCACAACTATATCTCTTATCGATCATCTTTCTGAATGTAGGCATCGTCTTATTACGAATAGAAGTTCGGAATTTGAATTCTTATAAATAAGCTCTACTACACGATCTAGAGTAAGAATAAAGAGTGACAATACTAATGCCATGTAGCCTCCTGCTTATAAGTGTGGTGCACGACACACCCATAAACAAGACTCTACTAGACACGGCTTGTAGACTCCCTAGGATAGAACTGCTCTGATACCACTTTTGTCACGACCCAAACTGATGGGCCGCGATGGGAACCTGGTACCTTACTCAACCGAGTACCAACGTAACGTATCATTCTTATTACATTATCATATACTCGTGACATACGGGCCTAATAGACCACATGATCATTGATAAACTCAAAACATAGGCCGAAAAGGCCGTACAATCTTTCAGGTACATGACATATGTCTGCAAGCCTCTAGGAGTACATAAATTTCGTAAAGGTTGGGATAGAGTCCCGCCATACCAAACAATACACGTCTAAATCATACTAACCAAATAAGCAACTCCGAAGCAAAGGGAGCGCACCAACATCTTTCGCTGAGCTGATAGCCTACTTGGAGGGCTCTCGACCTGTCTATCGGGACCTGGGGGCATGAAATGCAGCGTCCCCGGGCAAAAGGGACGTCAGTACAAATGTACCGAGTATGTAAGGCACATGAATAAGTACATATCAGACATGGAAGAAATATAGAGTAAATGACTCAACCTGTAAGTCTGGATAACTTTGTAAATCATGAAATAATTATAGTGCCATGCATATGTGTATAAATGTCATGTAATGCATAGGTTTGTACGTACATAACATCATCAAGCCTCTGAGGGCATCGCATCATATCATCTCGTCCATTGTGGGCGAATCATCAACGTATACCAGCTGATCAGGTGGTGGTGCGTATATAACTCCATAACCTTTCCCATATCCCATATACATATATATACATACATATATACGCGTATATAACGCCGTTTGATTCATGGGTCAATGTACATGTATAAATGCATGAAATGCATAAGAAATACGTTAATAAGGTTTTCTCAAAATGCCATAAAAATCAATATGCCTTTCGGCTAAACATTATCAAATACGTATTTTTCTGGGACCCATGAACAAAAGATAATAATAATTCACATGGGGAATCAAGAATATAGACACCCCGAATATTTCTATGGATAGAATAATTTATGGAAACCGTGCGTTTGCTCGTTTTTTCTGTATCGTGCAGATCATGCCAAAAGAAAAAAAGGGATAGCCTTAACATACCTGAGCCGATTCTCTTGACAATCCCTCTAACACACATCCTTGATGATCTTCATCATGCTTTATCTAGCTCCAATAATTTATAATGAAGTTGAGGCGGAAGAGATGAAAACTTCCGAATATATAGAATCCTATGGAAACAGACCTCAGCATTAGGTTGACGTCCACTTGGATTGATATATGATACGTTCACTTTCACTGAATGGGAATAATTTGTCGGATTCTTTAGCCTTGATAAGTCGTGGATTTGAACTATCTCACAAATGACTTTAGTTCCTGACTTAGATCCAGGAGAGTTTTCCACCACTATTCCTGGAGATATCTCAAGAGTGGTAGATTGAGATACAACTAAAGAGTGTATTTGTTTTATCTTAATTAAGGTCTAGTTCAAAGATATGTCACTTTCTTGGATTGAGAATGAAGTCTTATAATCAATGAAGACTACAATTCAACTATTAGAGTCTTTGTAGTTTTGTACATAAGTGTCATTTGCAATGACACTTAGATGTCACCTTTTTAATTGTGATATGAGTCATTACAATTGCATGGGGGCTGCCACCTCATGTTTCTTTTAATACTTATCCAATATATCCCCAATTAATTAGGTAATGTCCCGTTATCCAGTAATTAACTAATTATCCGCATAATTAAGAATTATCTCAACGTACTTAAAATACTATTCTCTTTTAACATACCTTGTACACCTTACTAGTATGGTCGTGTATTACCTTGTATGACACTAGTCCATAAATATCGAGTATTAAAGCTCGACCCGTATTTTATCCCAATATTCTAAACTTGGAAGAAAAGTTCATTTTCTTTTACTTGCTTCCCCTCTCAACTTCACGAATTTACTCATCATTTAATTAAAATAGCATAATCCATATAATCTCAAAATAATCTCTTTCCTTGGACTAATGTCAATTACCTTACAACAAATTAAACGTACAATACTACAGGGTGCAACATCATCGTAATTTGATACTGCGAGATGTAGTATCGACGTAATATTGCGGGGGCGTAACAGGGCTCAGGACATTTTTGGGTTGAGGAAACTCTTTGCTTTTGGGAAAGGGATTTGCATTTATTTAGAGTCGCCACCTAACGGTTTTAAAGGTGTGTTAGGGCACCTAAGGGGTTCATTTACAACTACGTTGTTAACCAGAGATAGGGTAAGGGCTTAAATTTATCCCAAGGGGAAGGTGTTAGGCACCCCACAGGATCTACAAGTGTGGTTCCCGGCCAAATTGCTTTTGTGAATTTGTACGATTTAGCAAACAAACAAATAAAGGCTCAAATAAGAGGGGGTTTAAGTCCTTAAGCATACAAGGTGTTTGAAAACAGTTATAGAAAGGCTAAGTTTTGAAAAAGAGTTTCAATCTAAACATTTAAAGTAAAGGATATCCTAGGTTTATGATAATATGGATCACATCAATGCAATACCCGGTATGACACTCCTCAAAGAAGGGTTACACGTGGTATTAGCGCATCGGTCATCATGTCCATATTCTACCCTTTCCCACCCCGTGAAGGTAACTAAGGCGCGTGTTGGTCACGAACTCTATTGCGTGTTGTTACCCGCCCCTTCCTATTAGTCCTGGAGGAGGTTGGGACTGATATCCTAAAAGGGAGGTACTGGACAGACCCTCAGTTTGAAAGGTAAGATTCTAAGGCGACAAATAAAGAACACATAGGACTGCAGTAAATGGGAACACATAGGATCATGTAAGAGGCTCAAATTTACCCCCACAAGTAAATCAATTTGACAGCACAACTCAAACACAGTTAAGGGCAGTATTTAAGTTCAGAATCCTAAGACATAGTGTCTAAGTGAGTTTAGAATGTAAACAGATATGTAGACCTGTCATATTACTCAGAAAAGGGTCCTAATCAATTTGCCTACTGGTTTTAGCATGCTGGTAGTCAAACATGATCACAAAGACATATCTGGTTTTATTTATTGTAATTGATTACCTAAGGCTTGCCTAGGTGTAAAATAACATGCAACAGTTGTAAAGGTTTGTTAAGGATTTCAGATTATTAATCCTAATAGCATGTGATTCTAAATGTGCGCAAAGTACTGATTGACAATTTATTTAGAACATGGGATTGTGTGTTTAAGATAAGTATGATCTTATGAACATAATATCTAATATGTGTAGACAGAAATGCAGAATGATTATATGTAGAATTACTAGGCAGGATCTTTTAAGTGCATAAAATCACAGTATTTTGAACATACTTTTAAAAGATGCAGCAAGTATGAGAATGACTGATTTAGTAGCGGATTGTTACCCTAAGCAGGATTTCTAGGTGTACTACAGGATTATTACGTTATTGCACAGCTTCAGGAACATCATAAGTGACAGGTTTTAATAGTTGTTTACCTGTAACATGATCTCTACGTATATAGCATAGCAAAGCGTGATTGCTGATTTGTTAACACATTCGTTTTAAGGCAGGATTTAAATTACATTCTCAGAATCACGTGATAGCAGCTTTTATTGTTATTACTGATCCTATGAACATGATTTTCTAAGTGAGGATGATATGCTGAAAGGAAAGCAGATGTATCAACATGAGTGACAAATGTATGGCGTACTTGACCCCTAGACATGGTTACTAGTGCGCACATAGGAAAAATAAGCCTAAAGAAACATGATATCTACCCATACTATACTATGGCATGCATACCCCACCCATTTTCCACTATTTAGCCCCAGAATAGTATTTACAAATTATTACAAGCCTTTGAATATGAATTACATAATTAAAATAGGAAAAGAAGAAGTTAACTATAGGGAGCCTTCCATAGTAGGCCCAAGTATCCAGGTCCTCAATGCCATGTACTGTTATTTCATAACCTTTCCTAATCCGGGTGTGTCAGAGTTCCCTAAGGATCTCAGAGGATCCCGGGCAGTGCTCACACCCAGATCTCATAGCCAAGATGGAGTAAGTGCAGTGTGGAAGAGCCAACTCTTTGTGTGTCAAAGTTCAGAGGGAGCTCAAGGGTCCCAAGGCAATGCTCACACAAGAGGGGCAGATCTTAACGGGTCTAAGATCATAGTAAAAGTGCAGGATGTTTGAGAAAGTTTGAGTAAAAACAGTTTTAAAAACAGTTTTGAGAGAAAAGAGAGAGGTTAAGGGGGGATAGTTTGGAAAAAAAGGTAAGGCAATCAGCATACCAACACAACACACATAGAACAAGAAACAGGAACTAGGACAAGTTCAGCAATCACAAGCAAGGGATGAGGGGCTGGGGATAGGTATGAAGCACATAGGAACACAATAGGCAGAGTTACACATAAACTCAGGATCTGAGAGATACTGATGAGGTTCTAGGTACAACATGTACTTCAGGATTACAAAGGAACTAAGTAACATATATCACATATTGTTGTAGGCTAGGAATCATAAGTGGGGCAGAATCACATTGAGGTATACTAAGGGAAACAATACTTCATAAACATGTTGAGTCTAAAGGAAAGGGCACATTGAGAATCATGCTAGTAGAGCAGTAGAGTAGACATGCCAATTGCAGGTTGAACAAAAACCATAAGTAAAAATACATTAGGAGCAAGATGAATTGAAGTACCAAGGAAACATATTGCTTTTGAAACTTAAACTGAAATAAGGGCATACCAGTGTATGAGAAATAGTAATACCAAAGCAGAAGTTAAGAGAGACCCAATAATTAGCCCTGGTTTGTTGCCAGCTAATTCAAACCAGTAATAAGTAGCACAAAAATAGAGAGAGAGGGAGCAAGTTTAGTTGTGAGAGAGAGTTCAGAACAGTGTCCTCTCAAAAATTAGAGGCCGGGGTATATATAGCTTTTAAAACAGTAGTAAATAAGGGGCAGATCAAAGTCAGGCAGCAATTAAAGGAATCAGAATCAATCAGTTTAAGTACCTCCTCTAATTAAGGGGTTAACTTTCAAACAGTAAGAACAGGTAACCAATAAGAAAGCAAATCAACGTATGATTGGAACATAACAAATAAGGAAATACTTCAAAATAGTGTAAGTATAGAGCTGGTAATTAGGCTAGGTTCATAGAGTCCTAATTAAGGAAAAAATGTTGAGAATCAGTGAATGGTGTAGTCAACCACACAATAAGGCAGGAAATTAGTGAAGAATATTGCCCTAGGAAATCAGTAAAGGTATCAATCACTGGAAATCAGGGATTCAAAAGTAATAATCGAAGAAAAATACTACAGATAAACGAAATAATATAATACAGGCAAGAAGAGGCGTAAATCATAAACCCTAATGAGCACAATAGGGTAATAAGATCACAGAAAAATCAGGAACATACTCATGAGAAATAGATACACATACGAATTAGAAGAACAAATCGATAAAGACAGACTAAGGGTTATAATATAGCGTTAAAACTAAGGTTTTAGTATAATAAATTATGATTTAAAGCGGTTTTAACAAAAGTCATTTAAACACATGATAGGAATCACAGAATAACGTTTAAACTCGAGAAATCATTTTTTTGAAGAAAGGTTTTAGAAACCCTAGTTAGAAGATGAAAGATCGTTTTTAGGGAAAGTGAAAAATCCTTGAAGAAAACATCAAGACAACTCAAAATATGCATAGATCTGTAACAGATCTAAAGAAATTGGAAGACTTTAAGTTTTAGGGTTTCAAAGAACCCAAAGAGAAAAGTGAGAAAACCTTAAAGTTTTTAACGGCCTTAGCCGGGGGAGTCATAGATCTTACTCAGACGGCCAGAGGTGGCCGGAAATGGCATGACAGCCCATGGGGGGGAGTTGAACCGCTCCAGGTTCATCTGAGGGCCTCAGGGTGTCACTAGATCGGCGCTGGGTGAAGCAGTAACCAAGAGAGGATGAGAGACCATGGTTTTCGGCGAGGGAAGTGGCCGGAGGAGACGAACCATCTTCATCGGAGAAAAAGAGACCGGAAGTCTCTAGAGAGAATCAGATAGATAGAGAGATAATGTGAGAGACGTGAAATGAGGGGAAGGGGGGTAGGTCATCAGATCTAATTTAGGTAAATATTAATCTGGGCCGTTGATTCAAATTGATAAACGGCTCAGATTGATCGAAGGGTTGGGCCGGGTAGAAATTTGGGTCTGGGCTGGGTAGAAATTCAGGTTTGGGCTGGGTAATTTGGTTGATTTAATTGGGGTATTGGGTTTAATTAGGCTACAATTGAAAATTCAAAATGGCTATTAGTTAAATACCTATTTAAAATAGGTAAATAATTAAAAAAAATGGTTAATAATTATAGAAAAATGAAATTGATGCCTAGTAGATGAAATTAAAGTATTTAATTATTATTTAAAATACAAATGACTTATTATTTGGTAGAAATAGCATAAAATATGTAATCAGGCTATAATTGCAAAGTCATTGCAATTATAGCCAAATAATGTCAATTTGGCTAATTTGTGAAATAATTAAATTATAATAGGATCAAAAATGATATATTAAACCAAGGAATATTTTGAAACTATTTGTAATGCAATTTATTATTAATTATTGGATATAAAAGTACTGGATAAATTAGCAATAAATTAATAAAATTATGGAAAAATACCAGTTATTATAAAAAGTGATTTTGAAGGTATATATGCAAATTTTAAAATAGTTTGAGGAAAAATTGGGTATCAACAGTAGGCCAAGTGTTGGAAAGCCATAAGATAACCTTTCACGAAGACGAGTTGCCATCTAAGGGCTGGGTCACAACAAAGCATTGCACATCACTGTGCAATGCGAAGACTATTTCATCACCAGAATTATGATCGACGGAGGACCCAGTCTCAACATCTGTCCATTGATAACACTCAAGAAATTGGGCAAAGGGTTGCATGAGATAAAAGATGGAGCAATCAATGTAAAGGCTTTCGATGGTTCTCAGAGGTCCACCATTGGTGAGATTAGTCTATGCATGCAGATGGTACCAACTTGGTTCGAGGTTGACTTTCAAGTAATAGATGTACCACCGTCTTACAACCTGCTATTAGGACGGCCATGGATACATGGTGCTGGGGCCGTAGCATCAACGATGCACCAGGAAGTGAAGTTTGAATGGAACCACCAGGAAGTGATCATTCATGGCGACGGTAGCAACCCTATTTACAGTCGCCAGACTATTCCGACGATCGAGGGAAGAAGGAAGCTAGGTAGAGAAACCTACCACCACATTGAACGGGTTAATGCCATAGATAAGGACAAATGGTGGGATAGCAAGATCGCAAGCATGATGAATTGGAGAGGGTATGATCCAGGTAAAGGGCTCGGCAAGAACCTCCAAGGGATCTCCAAACCCATCAAGATCAAGAAACATGGCACCACTTTTGGTTTGGGATATGAATATACTTGGGAAGAATTCAAGAGCTGGTCTCCACCATGGCGCGGTCCATACTACCCACTGGAGCATCTAATACCGCGCCTAGAGCAGACTTTTCACCAAGCCGGCATTATCTATGGGACAGATGAAGAAGAAGCACTTGCAGCATTGAGAAACTTATTTCTGGAGGACAGTGACATGGATTGTTATGTTATTCTTGAGGAAGAGGAGGGGAAAGCCCTTCCATACAAGCTGTGAGCAGAGGGACATATCTCAAGAATTGGACCGTCAGGACAGCTAGAGCCCGACGAGCCTCGGGGTAGCAAGGCTAAAACAAGCATTGTTCATTGTTTTTACTAAAAGATTCTCTTTCCGCATTTTTTAATTCCTGCAATAAGATCTTCAATGTTCAAAAAATTTATTCAATTTATCAAAAGCAATTTTAAAAGTTTTATGAATCAATATTTATTACTGTTGTTTTTCTCTCAGTACTTTATCTATACAGCATTACTATTACTTGTCTTGATGAACCAATGACTGTGACATGCAACGAGACAACGCAACAAAAGGACATTGATTCAAAAGAAAATGATATGCATGACGAGATCGTCAAAGAAGTTGAGAAATTTGAGAAAAGACCCAAGTCCAACCTGGATGAGACCGAAGTTGTCAACTTGGGAGATTCAAAAAATGTCAAGGAAACACGCATCAACATTCATTTGTCGCCATTAGAGAAGAAGGAATACACAGAATTTCTAAAGGAGTATGAGGACATATTCGCCTGGTCATACGATGACATGACTGGTCTAAGTAAATCCATTGTGGCTCACAAACTGCCAACCAATCCAATGTGTCCGCCGGTAAAGCAAAAGCTCAGAAAGTTCAAGCTTGATATGAGCTTGAAAATCAAGGAAGAAGTCACCAAGCAGATCAACGCTAATGTTCTCAGGGTATTGGAATATCCGACATGGTTAGCTAACATTGTGCCAGTACCAAAGAAAGATGGGAAGGTCAGAGTTTTTGTCGACTTCCGGGATCTCAACCGAGCCAGTCCGAAAGACGACTTCTCTTTGCCGAACATACACATCCTGATTGACAATTGCGCTAAGAATGAGCTACAGTCATTCGTGGATTTCTTCGCTAGTTACCATTAGATATTTATGGACGAGGAAGATGCTGAGAAAACGGCTTTCAATACGCCATGGGGAGTGTACTGCTATAAGATGATGTTGTTTGGCCTGAAGAACGTTGGGGCCACCTATATGAGGGCTATGACCACTATCTTCTATGATATGATACACAAAGAGATTGAGGTATATGTGGATGATGTTATTATCAAGTCCAAGAAAGCCACTGATCACATATAAGATCTGAGGAAGTTCTTCAATACGTTGCGGAAATACAATCTGAAGTTGAACCCCGCAAAATGTGCATTCGGGGTTCCTGCTGGGAAGTTACTCGGGTTCATTGTAAGCCGTCGAGGGATAGAACTGGACCCGTCAAAGGTCAAAGCCATTCAATAATGACCACCGCCAAGGAACAAGAAAGATATGATGAGTTTCTTGGGACGGCTTAACTACATCAGCCGGTTCATAGCACAGCCTACAGTTATATGTGAGCCTATCTTCAAGATGCTGAAGAAAGATGTCGCGACCAAGTAGACTGATGATTTCCAAAGGGCCTTCGATAGAATTAAGGAATACCTGTCAACGCCACCATTCCTAGTACCACCTAAACCAGGTAGACCTTTACTACTCTACCTTGCAGTGTTAGATGGAGCTTTCGGCTGTGTTCTGGGGCAGCACAATGAAACAGGAAGGAAGGAGCAAGCTATTTATTATCTCAGCAAGAAGTTCACTCTATACGAGGCTCGGTATTCTCTATTGGAACGCACATGTTGTGCCTTGCCTTGGGTAGCTCAGAAGCTGAGGCATTACTTTTGTGCCTACACAACATATCTTATATCAAGGATAGATCCCTTGAAGTACATCTTTCAGAAGCCCATGCCCACTGGCAATCTGGACAAGTGGAAAATCCTACTGAGTGAGTTCGACATTGTCTATGTGACTCAGAAAACAGTCAAGGAACAGGCACTGGCAGACCACCTCGCTGAAAACCCTGTGGATGGAGAATACGAACCCCTGAAAACGTATTTTCCCGATAAAGAGGTATCATTCATAGGAGAAGATATTGCAGAGTCCTATGACGGTTGGAGAATATTCTTCGATGGAGCGGCAAATTTCAAGGGAGTCGGCATTGGGGCTGTCCTAATATCAGAAACCGGTCAGCATTATCCGGTATCTGCCAAACTCAGATTCCCCTACACCAATAATATGGCCGAATATGAAGCTTGCATCTTAGGGCTCAAAATGGCCATTGACATGAATGTTCAAGAGTTGTTAGTGATTGGTGATTCAGACCTACTTATACATCAGGTAAAAGGAGAATGGGCAACCAAGAATTCCAAGATACTGCCGTATCTGCACCACGTGCAGGAATTGAGATAGAGGTTCACAAAGACGGAATTCCGACATGTCCCCAGGATCCAAAATGAGTTCGCTGACGCATTGGCCACTCTGTCTTCTATGATTCAGCATCCAGACAAGAATTTCATTGATCTATTTCCAGTGAAGATCCATAACCAACCAGCTTACTGTGCCCATGTCGAAGAAGAGGCAGACGGAAACCCTTGGTTTCATGACATCAAGGAATACTTGGCGAAAGGGGAGTACCTAGAGCTAGCAAACCCTACTCATAAACGCACGCTTCAGAGACTGTCCAACAACTTCTTTCACAACGGAGGAATCCTGTATAGGAGGACTCCCGATTTGGGATCCAAGCTACTAGAGGAATTCATGATAGGACCTGTGGCCTGCATATGAACGGTTTTGTTTTAGCAAAGAAGATACTTGAGGCCGGTTATTTTTGGATGACTATGGAAATGGATTGCATCCAGTACGTTCGGAAATGCCACCGCTGTCAGATACATGCAGACATGATAAAGGTACCTCCAAACGAGCTTAATACCACAAGCTCACTGTGGTCATTCGCCGCTTGGGTAATGGATGTTATTGGACCAATCTAGAATGCCGCCTCCAACGGACAAAGATTCATCCTAGTAGCCATCGATTATTTCACCAAATGGGTCGAAGCAGCATCCTACAAAGCAGTAACTAAGAAAGTTGTGGCCGACTTTGTCCGCGATCGCATTGATTGTCGATTTGGAATTCCAGAATCAATCATCACTGATAATGGTTCCAATCTTAACAGTGACCTGATGAAAGCCATGTATGAGACCTTCATGATCAGACACAAGAATTCCACATCCTACATGCCCCAGATGAATGGAGCCGTAGAAGCCGCCAATAAGAATATCAAGAAGATATTGAGGAAGATGATAGAAAAGCACAATCAATGGCATGAGAAGTTATCATTTTCTCTATTGGGATACCGCACCACAGTCCGCACATCAACCGGGGCAACTCCTTACATGCTGGTTTATGGCACAGAGGCTGTTATTCCTACCGAAGTTGAAATTCCTTCCTTAAGAATCATACAAGAAGCTGAGCTCAGTGATGTAGAGTGGGTAAAGAACTGTTATGAGCAACTAGACCTCATATACGGAAAGAGAATGAATGTGGTATGTCATGGTCAACTCTACCAGAATAGAATGTCCAGAGCCTTCAACAAAAGAGTCAAGCCGAGACAGTTCACACCGGGGCAGCTGGTGTTAAAAAATATCTTTCCACATCAAGAGGAAGCCAAAGGGAAGTTCTCTCCCAACTGACAAGTCCATACATGGTTCATTGAGTACTGACAGGAGGAGCACTCATACTCGCAGAAATGGACGGAGAAGTCTGGCCAAAGCCAATCAACTCAGACGCAGTCAAACGATATTATGTATAATCTTTATCTTTCTCAATGTTGTAAATTGAACTACGCCTGACCTAATTCCCGTTTAAGAGGGATACGTAGGCAGCCCTATGGGTTCAGTCACAATTCAATGAAAATTTCATTTTTGCCCGCAATTGGAAACTGGGGCAGAATTTTGAGGAGGACCCTCAAAATTCCGAAGCAAGTTCAGCCAATCACCGCACGAGCAGCAGTCAGAAACATCAACCCATCAAACTAGGGCAGAAGTTTGAGGAGGACCCTCAAAATTCCGAAGCAAGTTCAGCCAATCACCGCACGAGCAGCAGTCAGAAACATCAACCCATCAAACTAGGGCAGAAGTTTGAGGAGGACCCTTAAAATTCCGTAGCATGAAAGGTTGCAATGTCTTGAACCACGTCACAGTCGTCAGTTCATCTAAAAGCTATTTTAAATTATATATTTATACTACATCTTTACAAAATCATGCATACTTATTTTTGAAACAGCTCTGTTTAGCGAACGCTACCCCAATGATACAGACGGTATCATCAGATCAAGTTGAACAAGTCAAGCAAAGCTAGCGGGGATACGAACTAACCTTCCCCATTTACAAAACTCACGATTTTTCTTTGGATGCAGGCGCAAAGAATAAACACGCAGAGAAGTCACAAATTTCATAACAATTGCAAATGCTAAAGTTCGCTGTCCACATAAAGAACGAGCATGTTCAAAGTCACAATTTCTCGAAACCATCACACTTGTCGACTGTTGCTATCAGCACAAACAAACAATGCTCCGTAGTCAATATGATCACAACACTGCAATCTATTATCAGCTAAGAATTTCTATTGTCATTTATTTAATTCTTGCATAAGGCTACCATTCTGCCTTCCGAGGTTAAGATTTACCTCCATCTGAGTTCGCATCTTTGCATAAGGCTACTATTCTGCCTTCCGAGACTAAGCATTGTCTCCATCTGCATTCTTGCATAAGGCTACCTTTCTGCCTTCCGAGACTAAGCACTGTCTCCATCTGCATTCTTGCCTAAGGCTACCTTCTTACCTTCCAAGACTAAGCACTGTCTTCATCTGCATTCTTGCATAAGGCTACCTTCCTGCCTTCCGAGACTAAGCAATGTCTCCATCTGCATCTGCATTTTGCATAAGGCTACCATTCTGCCTTCCATCATGCATAAGGATACCATTATGCCTTCCATCCTGCATAAGGCTACCATTATGCCTTCCATCCTGCATAAGGTTACCATTCTTCCTTCTGAGGTTAAGCTCTACCTCCCTTTTCATAAGGCTACTTTTCTGCCTTCCGAGGCTAAGCTCTGCCTCCAATTTATTTTTCGAGACTAAGTGTTGTCTCAAGCATTATTTACTTCACTTTTCTCTCGGGCTAAGATCTGCCCTTCAATTCGCAAGACAAAGCTCTTTCTTGTCCGCATCATATTACTGCATTTTTCATGGGCTAAAATATCGCCAACCTATTTGAAGGCGTCATCGTTAGGAGTCACCATCTTCATGGCCCGAGAACACCATGTCATGGCCTGAGGATCTCTCTTGAATTTATATATCATTATTCAAAGGCGTTATGGTTCGGAGGCACCATCTTCATGGCCCGAGAACATCATTTCATGGCTTGCTAATCCTGCATCAAGCAATCCATGCCCCAGGACATCATAGTTTGAGGACGTCATCATTAACCGTCCGAAGACAACATTCATGGTTCGACGAGAACTTGCATCATGTTTAATTTTATGCACAATATATGCTTGTATTGCTTATTTGCAGGTAATCCGGCGAGCCACAGCTATCCTAGCAGGAACGGCCCCGCTCCAAATCTCCAAACCATTCCCTTAAACCGTTTCTTCATCCAGTTCTATATGTTGCGTCCGTTCTTGTAAAACTGCGTCGGTACATCTCGCCGATGATTCTTGAACTACATACGGCCTGATTCCTGTAAAACCATGGATATGTAGGCAACTCAGAAACTAGGGTGCGGCCTAAATCTTTTCAAATTGTTTCGCTCGGCCAAAATTGGCCATCATATCTTTACCCGACAACTCTTTCATCCTTCCCGAGTAAAGAGGGCAGTTGTCGATACCCAATTTTTCCTCAAATTATTTTTAAACCTGCATATATACCATCAAAACCAGTTTTATAACAATTGGTATTTTTTCATAATTTTCCCATATTTTTATCAATTTATTTCTAATTTATCCAGTACTTTTATATCTAGTAATTAATCATAAATTGCATTACAAATGATTTCAAAACATTTCTTGATTTAATATATCATTTTGGTCCTATTAAGACCAAATTATTTCAAAATTAGCCGAATTGGCACTATTTGGCTATAATTGCTATAACATTGCAATTATAACCTAATCATGTATTTTATGCTATTTTCATCCAATAATTAGTCATTTATATTTTTAAATACTCATTAATAATTTTAATTTAATCTATTAAGTATCAATTTCATTTTTTATAATTATTAACCATTTTTATAAATTATTTATCTATTTTTATAGGGTATTTAACAATTAGCCACTTTTAATTTCAATCCTAGCTTAATTAAATCCGGACCCCTACCCATTTAATTAGCCCAAATAACTCAGTCCAGTCTTTACAAAATACCCGGCCCAATCCCCTATTTAATCTGAGTCGTTGATTAATTCAAATCAACAGCCCAGATTAACCCTTTTCCCTAATTAATCCCTAAACGACTACCCCCCCTCCCCCTCACTCATTTCCCTCGCTTCATTCTCACCCGTCTTTCTATCTCCCTCTCTCTGGTTCTCTCTAGAACCTCCCCCCCCCCCCCCCCCCCCCCCCCCCCCCCCCCCCCCCCCCCCCCCCCCCCCCCCCCCCCCCCCCCCCCCCACCCCCCACCC
>ML262401.1:90944-126075 GCA_005239495.1 Nicotiana undulata
GTATGTTCTAATTTTAATTCCAGTTCCCAAACCAACATGTTTCTTTTGCTGCTCCAATTCATTATGTTTCTAATATGCTTCTATCTACTATTTTGTTGTTCAACATGTAATTGAAATCTTTTGCTTCATCTAGTATGTTAAGTTATGCCTTGCCTTTTATGATCAGCATGTTTTTTATGAACTTGAAACCTGTTTCAATGCGACTTTACTCTATTTATATGCTTGTACATTGGTTGTTTAGTTAGGGTATGCCTACACTGACACTACCTTAAGTTTTGTTGATGTTGTTATGTCTAGTATAAATCCTATACTATGTCCTGGTTCTGTGATCTTTGGATGTTGCTGGATTTATCCTGGTCCTGTATTTAGTATGTCAATTACCCTTTCAAAACTATTTTATTGAATGACTCTCTTTGTTAATCTCAGAACTATATTTGAAGAAGTCTCTCTCTCAAATCATTTTCCTACTAAAACTTTTCAAACTATGTCAAGCACTCTCACTCTACTCTTAGATCCTTAAGTTCTGCCCACTTAGTGTGTGACTGCTTTGGGACCCTTGAGCTCCCTCTGAACTCTGACACACTAAGACTGGCTCTTCCACACTGCACATGCTCTACCATGGTTATAAAAATCTGGGTAAGAGCACTGCTTTGGGACCCTTGAGCTCCCTCTAAACTCTGACACATCTGGATTATGAGAAAGGCTGTGGAACACAATTTGGCATTGAGGATATGGCGATCTGGGCCTATATTGCAGGCTCCCTATATATAACTTCTTATTTTTCTTATTTCAATTATGTAATTCATGCTCAATGGTCTGTAATAACTATCTGTAAACAACTCTGGGACTGGATAGTGAAAAAATGGAGGGTAATATATATGATGTAGTGTAGCCAAGGGTAGAAACCATGCTCCTAGGTTTATGTTTCTTTTGTGCGCAATAGAATTCATGTTTAGGAATAATACACACAAAGTATGCTATGCATTAGATACCATGTTCCCTAGGATTCATATATACTGTTTTCAGCATCTCATCATTACTACCATCACTTAGAAATCCCGTCTCTAGGGTAAATAATAACACTAAAAATAAATTGTCACTCATGCGACCATGCCTAATAAACGTTGTGATTTTGAGTATGTGGAAATCCTGCCCTATGTAAACCTTGCATGTCCTGAAAGCATCTAGCAATCCTGCCTTAAGAATTCTGCATATGCATCACTTAGTATCTCTTGCATTAGACACCATGTCTTAGAATTTCTTTCATGATCAATGACACTTAGCCTAATTACATATGCATAAAAGAATATGAAAAAGTCCACCCTGCTCTAACAACCGGTAATAACTCATGTATATTCTGCAACACTTAGAACTGCATGCTCTTAGGTGTAACAACCTTAAAATTGTTAACAATTCTGATAACTGTTACGCATGACCCTACGCCTAGGCAAGCCTTAGGTAATCAACCTTGAAATAAAAATTGGAACTATCTGTAACGACCCGACCGGTCTTTTTGCGTTATCAGACCCCGTTCCCCTAAATGAAACTTCCCATAAGCAGCTTATTGTGATTTATGACTTGCGGGGATGGGTGGTTCGGGATTCGGAAGTGTTTAGAGTGGTATAGGAACACTTAGTTCCTTAAGGTTGGCCTTTTCGGCCAAGTTTGACTTTGGTCAACATTTTGAGTAAACGACCTCGGAATCAAGTTTCGACGGTTCCGGTAGCTTCGTATGATGATTTCTGACTTGGGCATATGTTCGGAATAAGTTTGAAATTATGTTTGGAATGTGTTTTTGTGTTATCGAGGTCTGAACAAAATTCCGAGAACGGGAATAGTTCCGTTATGTCAATTTTGACTTGAATACAAAATTTGGCATCATTCCAAGTAGTATAGGTCGGTTCGGCGTATTGATACCGAATTCAAGAACTTGAAGTTCTTAAGTTTGATCTTTAGGGGTTTTTGAGGTGTGACTTTGAGTTTTAGCGTTGTTTTGAGTGTTCGAAGGCTCGAACGAGTCTGTATTATGATTTGGGACTTGTTGGTATATTTGGATGGGGGCTCGGGTGGGCCCGGGTGCCCCTCGGGCACCAACCGAGGCCAAACCAGCTGAAACAATTGCTGGTGCACCTGAACTGGTGTGACAGTAGGTGCAGTTGACCAATCACGGGTGCGGGACCGCTCCTGCGATCCCAGCCTCGCAGGCGCGACCCCCAGGTGGGCTGCCCATTCCTCGCAGGTGCGGGCCCTTTTCCGCAGGTGCGAACTCATGTCCGCAGGTGCGAGCCCAGACCCCTTGTCCCATTTCCGCAGGTGCGATCCATTGCTCGCAAGTGCGGTCCTTGGGCCGCAGGTGCGGAACCACTGTAGGCAGTGTGTTCTTTTAACCACGGGAAATGTTCATTTTTCTCCATTTATTTCCTCCATTAGAGACCTTGAGAGCTTGGAAAAGAGCCCCACGACCTAGCTACTGAAAGGTAAGTGAATTTTACCCTAGTGTTAGCTTAATGCATGAATTCCTAGCTAGATTAACTACCTAATTAGTGAAAATTCAAGGGTTAGAGTAGTAACCTAGGTTTTATGAAAATTTGGAGAATTTCCAATGAATTTGCCACGAAATGATACAAAAACTAGACATTAATCATCCTTAGGTTATGGTAAAATTGTTTCCTTCGAAAATTTTCGAAATCCGAGCATGCGGGCCTGGGGTGAATTTTGGGATTTCTTCAAGTAGGTTGAATAACGGCTTAATTAGATAAATTTCATACCTTTAAGCATAGATTAACCTATGTATACCATATTTTACTAGTTTCGAATCCTTGGGAGGCGAGTTCGGAGTTTCGGGCGCATTCTTGACCCGGAAAGTAGGCTCGGCACGAGGTGAGTCTCCCTTCTAACCTTGTAAGAGGGAATTGTCCCCATGGGTGATTATAAATGATTTACTTGTCGCTATTTGTGGGGGCTACACACGCACGAAGTGACGAGAGTCTGTGCGTAGCTACTATTATGCCATTGTCGGGTAGTTTTAGGACTCACGAGCATGCTTTTATGTGCCTTATACGTATCCCTAAATGTATTTCGAGTTGCTTGTTATCCTTGAATTAGCATGAGAATATTAGGAAATTACAATCGAATTTCAGATGCTTAAGTTCTTGTTTGCAAGTATAATCTCTATTAAATTCCTGAATTTCCTGATAATTCTGTGTATGTATACGAGCACCCGCGTCGCATGTATGATTCGCGAGCGGGGTAGCCTTATTATTATGTCAACTGCGTCGCATGTTCGATTCGCGAGTGGGGTAATAGATGCATCTATGGTTCGAGCCGTTCGACCCTCGGCAGTGCACATTTATTTTCGCGACGCTTCGGCCGTACGCTCCGGCATACTATGTGATGTATATTTGACTGAGAGTTTTGTTGTTATTATTTAAACTTTATAATTGACTGAGAGTCTTGTTGTTATTATTTAAACGGCTTCATGTGGAAAGGAAGAGTTAGTATATTATATGCTAGTGTGATTTGACATGCAAAGGTAAATTGTAAATTTATATTTGATATTTTCATGTCTTGTGATTTCTACGACTGCTATCCCTGCCTAGTCTTATTTAGTCCTGTTATTTAATCATGAACCTAGTAAGTATCACGTCTACTTCTCGTCACTACTTCATCGAGATTAGACGGGATACTCACTAGGTACATATTTGCTTATATGTACTCCTGCTATGCTTCTGTACTTAATTGTACAGGTTCTGAGGCAGGTGCATCTGGTTATCAGATCAGAGCGCAATCTTGAGAGCACACTCTGTACCCGACTCCATGGTGAGTTGCTCCCCTTGGCGTTTTTCAGCAGCACTTTGGAGTTGTCTTTTGTTATTTCTGTCTATTTCCTTCAGACAGTAGCACTGTTATTCTATCTTATTTTGTATATTCTATTAGTCCGCCCATAGACTTGTGACACTAGGTCCTGGAACACGTAGTAGACACTGTATTTTGGCACTGTATATGTTTATCTACGGTCCTTTTTGTTATGTTGATTTAAGTTGGTTAAATTATACGTTTTCACCCTACAATTTTAACCTTAAAATTTGGGAAGTTTTGGAACAATTTATCGAATAAGGTAATCTCGCTAGTAACACAACCGTTGGCTTGCCTGACCCCGGCATTGGGCACCATCATGACCTGAGTTTGGATTTGGGTCGTGAAATCATGGTATCAGAGCTCTAGGTTCATGTAGGTCTCACAAGTCACGGTCAAACTCATTAGAGTCTTACGGATCGGTGCGGAGACGTCCGTACTTATCTTCGGGAAGCTATAGGGTGTTAGGAAACCTCTCCTTATTCTTATTCTATCGTGCAGTTGATGGCATACTAAGTCTTACTCTTCTATTCTCTCACATATGGTGAGGACACGCGCATCCGATGTTCCAGGCCCGGGAAGGGCCGCTACCCCCGTTATCCGATGTTGTGGTAGAGGCCGGGGGAGGGAACCGGCCCGAGGTAGGGGACGAGGGCATCCCAGAGTTGTTCCATTAGTACCCCCAGCAGAGGATCCTATTATAGAGGAGCAGGGCGAGGTGCCCTCAGCAGATCCTGCCCCAGTGGACTTTATGACTGCACCAGGCTTCCAGGAGGTCATGGGTCGTATGATGTGGTTCATGGACTCTATGACTCAAGCTGGTTTATTTCCAGCAGATCTTGCCACTTCTCGTGCGGGAGGGGGATCTCAGACCCATACTGCCCAGGCCGCAGGACATGCAGCAGCCGTATATCAAACCCCGGGTACACTGCCCGTGGGTGGAGCCCAGCCTACAGCAGCAGCACCTGAGCCCAGACCAGCTGCGGACGGCGATTCGCAAAAGTTATTGGATAGATGGACCTGATTGCACCCCCCTGTCTTCGGAGGTGAGAGGGGCGAGGATGCCCAGGACTTCATTGATAGGTGCAGGGACAAACTGCACAACATGAGGATATTGGAGTCCCATGGAGTTGACTTCACTACTTTTCAGTTAGAGGGCAGGGCTCGCAGGTGGTGCAGTCGTATATCCTTGGTAGACCAGCAGGTTCCCCTCCTATCACTTGGGAGCAGTTCACTCGGTTATTTCTGGACAGATATATTCCACCCTCCGAGAGGGAAGAGCTATGGTATCAGTTTGAGCAGCTGGAGCAAGGGCAGATGTCCGTGACAGACTATGAGGCCCAATTTTCTGAGTTGTCCCGCCATGCCCTTATGATACTTCATACTGATGCTGAGAGAGTGCGGAGATTAGTAGTTGGGTTGCACACAGGTATTAGGGCCAACATGTCCCGAGAGGTGGAGATGGGGACTCCATTTCAGCTTGTGGTTGAGATAGCTCGCCGGATTGAGGGTTATCGATCGAGGGGCAGAGAGCAAGGTCAGCAGGACAAGAGAGCTAGATTTTCTAGAGATTTCAGAGGTGCCCCAGCCCGGGGTAGAGGTCAGTTTGGTAGGGTCCAGCTTAGCAGACCTCCATATTCAGCTCCTCCACCACCTCCCCGTGGTGCTCCAGTGAGGCCTTATTTCAGCGCCATGCCAGAGAGTTCCTACCGTCCACCAGCCATTCAGGGTTCCTGAGGCGGGTATTCCGGTCATCAGGGGTCTTCTAGTCCTTATTTTAGTGCCATGCCATAAGGTTCTCACCGTCCCCCATCTATCCAAGGTTCTTCTTCAGGGCAGCAGGCCATGCCACCAGTGAGATGTTATGAGTGTGGGGATTCAGGCCATATGAGGAGTACTTGTCCCAGGCTTTGGGGCAAGGCTGTTCAGCAGAGTTATCGGCCTGCATACTCAACACCGGCGCCTCGTCCATCCAGAGGTGGAGGACAGACTGGTAGAGGTCGCCCCAGAGGTGGAGGCCAGGCAGGGGGAGCTCTGTCAGCTCCTAATCATTCTAGCGGAGGTCAGTCTTCCTGTGCACCAGCCAAATTCTATGCCATTCCAGCCCGAGCAGATGCAGTGGCCTCAGATGCCGTGATTACGGGTATTATTTCAGTATGTGGTAGATAGGAATCAGTGTTATTTGATCCAGGATCCTCCTATTCATATGTTTCAGCCTTATTTGCTCATTTTCTAGATGTTCCTCATGAGTCCTTGGGTTCTCCTATATATGTGTCCACTCCTGTGGGCGATTCTGTGGTGGTAGACCGGGTTTACCGGTCCTGTGTGGTTACATTATGTGGATTCGAGACCAGAGCAGACCTTTTATTGCTCGATATGGTTGATTTCGAGGTTATTTTAGGTATGGATTGGCTATCTCCTTATCATGTCGTGCTAGATTGCCATGCCAAGACAGTTACTTTAGCCATGCCTGAGTCGCCCAGGATGGAGTGGAGAGGTTCCTCATTTAGTGCAGCCAGCCGGGTTATTTCCTTCCTGAAGGCTCGACACATGGTCGAGAAGGGTTGTCTGGCCTATATTGCTTATGTGCGGGACACCATCGCCGAGTCTCCGACGATTGATTCAGTGCAAGTTGTTCGAGAGTTTGCTGATTTATTTCCTTCAGACCTTCTGGGCATGCCTCCGGATCCTGATATTGATTTCTGCATTGATGTATCTCCAAGCACTCAGCTTATTTCCATTCCCCCATACCGTATGGCTCTGAAAGAGTTGAAGGAGCAGCTTGAAGAGTTGTTAGCTAAGGGGTTTATCAGACCGAGTGTATCGCCGTGGGGTGCTCCAGTCCTATTTGTGCAGAAGAAGATAGGTCGATGCGGATGTGTATTGATTACCGCCAGTTGAACAAGGTCACCATTAAGAACAAGTATCCTTTGCCGCGCATCGATGATTTGTTTGACTAGTTGCAGGGTGCTCGGGTGTTTTCTAAGATCAATTTGAGATCGGGATAGCATCGGTTGAAGATTCGGGCTTCGGATGTTCCGAAGACTGCTTTCCGTACGAGATATGGCCATTATGAGTTCCTGGTGATGCCCTTTGGCTTGACTAATTTCCCAGCAGCATTTATGGACTTGATGAATAGGGTGTTCATGCCGTATATTGATTCCTTTGTCATTGTCTTTATTGATGACATTTTGATTTACTCACGCAGCCTGGGGGAGCACGAGCAGCATTTGAGAGTTGTGCTCCAGACTTTGCGAGAACAGAAGCTATATGCTAAGTTCTCCAAGTGTGAGTTCTGGTTGGATTCTGTGGCCTTCTTGGGGCATGTGGTATCTAGAGAGGGTATCAAGGTTGATCCTAAGAAGATTGAGGCAGTTCAGAGTTGATCGCGTCCGACTTCAGCGACAGAGATCAAGAGATTCCTGGATCTAGCAGGTTATTACCAGTGATTTGTGGAGGGCTTTTCATCCATTGCAGCCCCATTGACTAGATTGACCCAGAAGAATTCCCCGTTTTGATGGTCTGAAGAGTGTGAGGTGAGCTTTCAGAAGCTCAAGACAGCATTGACCTTGGCACCAGTTCTAGTATTGCCTTCCAGTTCTGGGATATATACAGTGTATTGCGACGCTTCACGCATTTATTTGGGATGTGTGTTGATGCAGGAGGGGAGAGTTATTGCTTATTCTCCGCGCTAGCTGAAGGTCCATGAGAAGAATTACCTTGTGCACGATTTGGAGTTGGCGACGATTGTTCATGCTCTTAAAATTTGGAGGCACTAGTTGTATGGGGTGTCTTGTGAGGTTTATACAGACCACCGCAGCTTGCAGCACTTATTCAAGCAGAGGGATCTTAATTTGAGACAGCGCAAGTGGCTTGAGTTGCTGAAGGATTATGACATCACCATTCTTTATCATCCGGGAAAGGCAAATGTGGTAGCAGATGCTCTGAGCAGGAAGGCGGAGAGTATGGGTAGCTTGGCTTATATTGCAGCAGAGAAGAGACCTCTAGACTTGGACATTCAGTCCTTGGCTAATCGCCTAGTGAGATTAGACCTTTCAGAGCCTCGTCGAGTTCTTGCATATATGGTTGCTCAGTCTTCGTTATTGGGAGATATTAAGGCCCGACAGTTCGATGATCCGTGCTTAGCAGATCTTGGGGAGACAGTGGTTCAGGGTAGTGCCAAAGAGGTTACTATTGGAGAGGATGGTGTTCTGAGAATTCAGGGTCGCTTATGTGTTCCTAATGTTGATGGCCTGAGGGAGAGGATTCTGGAGGAGGCTCATATTTCACGGTATTTTGTTCATCCTAATGCTACGAAGATGTATCGTGATTTGAAGCAGCATTTCTGGTGGAGGCGGATGAAGAAGGACATAGTGGAGTATGTGGCTAGGTGTCTTAATTGCCAGCAGGTCAAGTATGAGCACCAGAGGCCAGGGGGCCTACTTCAGCAGATACCCATTCCTGAGTGGAAGTGGGAACGCATCACTATGGACTTCGTGGTTGGGTTACCTCGGACCTTGCGGAAGGTTGACGCGGTTTGGGTCATCGTGGACAGATTGACCAAATCGGCGCATTTCATTCCAGTGGCTACTACATATACTTCTGAGAGGTTAGCCCAGATCTACATTCGGGAGATAGTCTGGTTGCACGGTGTGCCGGTGTCCATTATATCAGATCAGGGTCCTCAGTTCACCTCGCACTTCTGGAGAGCATTGCATAGTGAGCTAGGTACCCAGATAGATCTCAGCACAGCATTTCACCCACAGACTGATGGTCAGTCGGAGCATACAGTTGAGATATTGGAGGACATGCTCAGGGCATGTGTGATTGACTTCGGGGGTCAGTGGGATCAGTTTTTGCCTTTGGCCGAGTTTGCTTACAATAATAGTTATCAATCCAGCATCGAGATGGATCCATTTGAGGCTTTGTATGGTCGGCGATGTCGTTCTCCTATCGGGTGGTTTGAGCCCGGTGAGGCTAAGTTATATGGCACCGACCTAGTGAAGGATGCTTTGGAGAAATTGAAGTTGATTCAGGAGAGGCTCCGCACAGCACAGTCCAGACAGAAGAGTTACGCGGATCAGAAGGTGCGTGACGTATCATTTATGAAGAGAGACAAGGTCTTGTTGAAAGTCTCGCCAATGAAGGGTATTATGAGGTTGGGAAAGTTGAGCCCGAGGTTTATCGGTCCCTTAGAGGTGTTGAGGCAAGTTGGGGAGGTTGCTTATGAGCTAGCCTTACCTCCCAGTTTATCAGTAGTTCATCCGGTCTTCCATGTATCCATGCTCCGGAGGTACCATGCCAACTTCTCTCACGTGGTTGATTTCAGCACTATTCAGTTGGATGAGAGGTTGGGCTACGAGGAGGAGCCAGTTGCTATTATTGATAGACATGATCGCCAGTTGAGATCCAAGAGAGTTTCTGCTATAAAGGTCCAGTAGAGGGGACAACCAGTCTAGGAGGCGACCTGGGAGTCCGAGGAGGGCATGCGGAGCAGATACCGGCACTTATTCGGCACTTCGGGTATGATTCTAGACCCGTTTGAGGACGAACGTTTGCTTAAGAAGTGGAGAATGTAACGACCCGATCGGCCATTTTGCGTTATCAAACCCCGTTCCCCTAAATAAAACTTCCCATAAGTGGCTTATTGTGATTTATGACTTGCGGGGACGGGTGGTTCGGGATTCGGAAGGGTTTAGAGTGGTATAGGAACACTTAGCTCCTTTAGGTTGGCCTTTTTGGCCATGTTTGACTTCGGTCAACATTTTGAGTAAACGACATTTGAATCGAGTTTCGATCATTCCGGTAGCTTCGTATGATGATTTCCAACTTGGGCGTATGTTCAGAATGGGTTTTGGATAACCCGGGAGCGTTTCGGCGCCCAATATCAAAATAAGAGTTTCCCTAAGTTTGAAATTTGGTTTGGAACGTGTTTTTGTGTTATCGAGGTCCGAATGGAATTCCGAGATCGGGAATAGTTCCGTTATGTCAATCATGACTTGCTCTCAAAATTTGGCGTCATTCCGAGTAGTATAGGTCGGTTCGGCGCATTGATACCGAATTCAAGAACTTGAAGTTCTTAAGTTTGATCTTTAGGGGTTTTTGAGGTGTGATTTTGATTTTTGGGGTTGTTTTGAGTGTTCTGAAGGCTCGAGCGCGTCCGTATCATGATTTGGGACTTGTTGGTGTATTTGGATGGGTGTTCGAATGGGCCCAGGTGCCCCTCAGGCACCAACCGAGGCCAAAAACCAGTGGAAACAGTTGCTGGTGCACCTGAACTGGTGTGACCGCAAGTGCGGTTGACCAGTCGCAGGTGCGGGACTGCTCCTACGGTCCTAGCCTCGCAGGTGTGACCCCCAGGTGGGCTTCCCATTCCTCGCAGGTGCGGGCCCTTTTCCGCAGGTGCGAGCCATTGCTCGAAGGTGCGGTCCTTGGGCCGCAGGTGCGGAACCACTGTAGGCAGTGTGTTCTTTTAAACACGGGAAATGTTCATTTTTTTCCATTTCTTTCCTCTATTAGAGACCTTGAGAGCTTGGAAAAGAGCCCGACGACCTAGCTACTGAAAGGTAAGTGAATTTTACCCTAGTGTTAGCTTACTGCACGAATTCCTAGCTAGATTAACTACCTAATTAGTGAAAAATCAAGGGTTAGAGTAGTAACCTAGGTTTTATGAAAATTTGGAGAATTTCCAATGAATTTTCCACGAAATCATAAGAAAACTAGATATTAATGATCCTTAGGTTATGGGAAATTGTTTCCTTCGAAAATTTCTGATATCCGAGCATGCGGGCCCGGGGGTGAATTTTGGGATTTCTTCAAGTAGGTTGAATAACGGCTTAATTAAATAAATTTCATACCGTTGAGCATAGATTAACTTATGTATACCATATTTGACTAGTTTCGAATCCTTGGGAGGCGAGTTCGGAGTTTCGAGCGAATTCTTGACCCGAAAAGTAAGCTCGGCACGAGGTGAGCCTCCCTTCTAACCTTGTAAGAGGGAATTGTCCCCATATGTAATTATAAGTTATTGAAATGTCCTTATTTGTGGGGGGCTAGGCACGCACGAAGTGACAAGAGTCCGTGCGTAGCTACTATTATGCTATGTCGGGTAGTTTTAGGACTCACGAGCATGCTTTTATGTGCCTTATACGTATCCCTAAATGTATTTGGAGTTGCTTGTTATCCTTGAATTAGCATGAGAATATTAGGAAATTACAATCGAATTTCAGATGCTTAAGTTCTTGTTTGCAAGTATAATCTCTATTAAATTCCTGAATTTCCTGATAATTCTGTGTATGAATACGAGCACCCGCGTCGCATGTATGATTCGCGAGCGGGGTAGCCTTATTATTATGTCAACTGCGTCGCATGTTCGATTCGCGAGAGGGGTAATAGATGCATCTATTGTTCGAGCCATTCGACCCTCGGCAGTGCACATTTATTTTCGCGACGCTTCGGCCGTACGCTCCGGCATACTATGTGTTGTATATTTGACTGAGAGTCTTGTTGTTATTATTTAAACTGTATAATTGACTGAGAGTCGTGTTGTTATTATTTAAACGGCTTCATGTGGAAAGGAAGAGTTAGTATATTATATGCTAGTGTGATTTGACATGCAGAGGTAAATTGTAAATTTATATTTGATATTTTCATGTCTTGTGATTTCTTGGACTGCCATCCCTGCCTAGTCTTATTTAGTCATGTTATTTAATCATGGCCCTAGTAAGTATCATGTCTACTTCTCGTCACTACTTCTTCGAGATTAGATGGGTTACTCATTGGGTACATATTTGCTTATATGTACTCATGATATGCTTCTGTACTTAATTGTACAGGTTCTGAGGCAGGTGCATCTGGTTATCAGACCGAAGCGCGATCTTGAGAGCATACTCTGTACCCGACTCCACGGTCAGTTTCTCCCATTGGCGTTTCTCACCAGCACTTTGGAGTTGTCTTTTGTTATTTCTGTCTATTTCCTTCAGACAGTATCACATTTATTCTATCTTATTTTGTATATTCTACTAGTCCGCCCGTAGACTTGTGACACTAGGTCCTGGCACACGTAGTAGACACTGTATTTTGGAATTGTATATGTTTATCTACAGTCATTTTGGTTATGTTGATTTAAGTTGGTTAAATTATACGTTTTCACCCTACAATTTTAACCTTAAAATTTGGCAGGTTTTGGAACAATTTATCGAATAAGGTAATCTCGCTAGTAACACAAGTGTTGGCTTGCCTGACCCCGGCGTTGGACGCCATCATGACCTGTGTTCTGATTAAGACTTCCTCTCTGAGTTATGCAACAAAACTTCTTCTTGTTATTGTCTCTTAGATATCATGCTTTAGAATCTGAGTTAAAACCAAGACCTTAACTGTGTTTGAGTCATGTTGATTCTCTATATTATCTATGGAGGTACTTGAGCCCTTTCCTGTTTATATGTTATCCCCCTATTTGCAGTCCTATCTGTTTTTCTATATGTCGCCTTAGTATTTTACCTTTAAAACCTGAGGGTCTGCCTAGAACCTCCCTCAAAGGATAGAAGTCCTCAATTCCTCCAGGACTAATAGGAAGGGACGGGCAACAGCATGCAATAGAGGTCGTGACCAACACTCGCTCTAATTACCTTTACGGGGTGGGAAAGGGTAGATATGGATATGATTGTCACGACCCGAATTTACCCTCCGAACGGTCTCGTGAAGGCACCTAGTCTCTACGACTAGGTAAGCCTAAATTGCGGAAAAATAAGACAAATAATAACAGATACAGTAAAGATGAAGTAATACTATAAAATTTAGCCGCTCGGGATCTACAACTCTTACTTTCCAAAAACTCGGAGTGTCACAAATCACAAGCTTTATACGACTATAGCTCTATACAACGGAACAAAGAAAATATGTATATGTATATCTCCTAAGTATATAGTAGAGTAGATGGGGACACGTGGGATTCTGCGGACGCTGCAGAATTACCTCGCGGTCTCCTAACAGCTGATGTAGTACTCCTAGCCAAAACGCTGTGTACTGGTACCTGGATCTGCACATGGGGAAAACATGTGCAGGAAAGGGCGTGAGTACTCCACATTCGGTACTCCGTAAGTGCCAAGCCTAACCCCAGTCAAGTAGTGACGAGGTCAGGTTAAGGCTCTACTAAGTTTGAAAATAAGACAGTTATAAGTTTGAACAGTGAGATATAAATAGCTAAAATAAGACGAATTTAAAGGAAAACTGAAAGAAATAATAAATAAAATCCCTCGGCTCAGCACAACATATATCTCAACAGCAAATATGCAATGCAGTACATGGGGAAAGCTCCCGGATCTCAGTTCGTAGTCCCAATTTAAATATGTTGTGCAGTACAGGGGAAAAGCTCCCGGATCTCAGTCTGTAGTCCCAATTTAAATATGCTATGCAGTACAGGATGAAAGCTCCCGGATCTCAGTCCGTAGTCCCAATTTAAATATGAGATGCAGAATTCTGTCGAATACAGCTTAATTAAACAATTCAAGAAAACAATAGGCAAGAATAAGGTAAAACTACCTAAGCATGGAGCAAATAGTAGCAAATACGGGGAATTCAAGTGAAAACGGGTAGGCATGCTCATTCCTATGCTAACTAATCGGTTATAACATGAAGCAGTAATATAGGAATGAAATGAGTTGTGTCATGGAAGGAAAAGCGGAAATTTAGCAACAATGACCCGTGTACGCACTCATCACCTCACGTACACGGCGATTCCTCAAGCAGTAATAAGAACTTATGAAATTTCTAGAATTCACATCCGATTCCGAAACACGTCAAAACTCATCTGAATGACCTCAAATTTTTCACACATGTCATAAATGACATTAAGGACCTGCTGTCGCTTTCGGAATTCCATTTTGAGTCCGATATCAAAATCTCACCTATCAGCCGAAATCGCCGAAATTCCAACTTTCGCCGATTCAAGCCTAAATCTACAACCGACCTCGAAAACACATTCTGAACACGCTCCTAACCTTGAAATAACCCAACGGAGCTAACAGAGTCAACGAAATTCCATTCCGGATCCGTCTTCACACAGTTCTAGCTACGACCCCAAATTCTAAAGCTAAATTCCATATTTATGGGCTATGTGTCCAAAATCAATCCGGATTTCACCAACCAACGCTCCATAAGTTCCAATAACATAAATAGACATGGGAGAAGCAGTTATTAGGGGATCGGATTGCTAACTCTCTAAACGACCGGTCAGGTCGTTACATTCTCCCCCTCTTAAGAAAATTGTTTGTCCTCGAACGAGTATAGAAACATACCTGAAGCTGTGAAAAGATGAGGATACTGACTCTGCATATCCTGCTCGGTCTTCCAAGTGGCCTCCTCGACCAGATGACCCCTCCACTGAACCTTGACTGTGGCAATATTCTTCGATCTGAGCTTTCTGACATGCCTGTCCAATATAGCCACATGCTCCTCAACATATGATAGCTCCTTGTCCAACTGGACTGAACTGAAATCCAAAACATGAGTCGGATTACTGTGATGCTTCCGGAGCATGGAAACGTGGAATACCGGATGAACTCCTGCTAGGTTAGGAGGCAAGGTCAACTCATAGGCTACCTCCCCAACTCACTACAATACCTCAAAATGGCCAATGAACCTTGGACTCAGCTTACCCTTGTTCCCGAATCTCATGACTCCCTTCATAGGCGATACGCGAAGCAGAACCCGATCACCTGCCATAAATTCCAAGTCACGAACCTTCCGGTCTGCATAACTCTTCTGCCTGGACTGAGCTGTGCGGAATCTCTCTTGGATCACCTTCACCTTGTCCAAGGCATCCTGAACCAAGTCTGTACCCAACAATCGGGCCTTGCCTAGCTCAAACCATCCTACTAGAGACCTGCACCGCCTCCCATACAAAGCCTCATACGACGCTGGACTGGTAGATGTTATTATAAGCAAACTCTGCAAGAGGCAAGTATCGATCCCATGACCCTCTAAAATCCATCACACAGGCACGGAGCATATCCTCAAGAATCTGAATCGTGCGCTCGGCCTGTCCGTCCGTATGAGGGTTAAATGTTGTGATGGGGTCTATATGGGTACCCAACTCGCTATGCAAGGCTCTTCAGAAGTGCGAGGTGAACTGAGGACCTCGATCTGATATAATGGACACCGGCACACCGTGCAAACGGACTATCTCCCGAATGTAGATCTGGGCCAACCTCTCAGAAGAATATGTAGTCAACACTGGAATAAAATGAGTTGATTTGGTTAGCCGGTACACAATCACCCAAATAGCATCATGCTTACCCAAGGTCCGAGGAAGTCCAACCACAAAGTCCATGGTGATCCGCTCCCACTTCCACTCTAGAAGTTTAATCTACTAAAGTAATCCTCCCAGTCTTTGATGCTCACATTTGACTTGCTGACAATTGAGGCACTTGGCTACAAACTACGCTATATCCTTCTTCATCCTTCGCCACCAATAGTGATGTCTCAGATCCTGGTACATCTTTGCGGTACCCGGATGGATGGAATACCACGAGCTATGGGCCTACTCAAGAATCAACTCCCGAAGGCCATCTACATTGCACACAAATCCGGCCAAGCATCCTCATCACACCGTCCTCACCTATGGTCACATCCCTGGCATCACCCTGCCAAACCCTATCCCGAAGAGCCCGAAGGTTGGGATCCTCATACTGGTTCTCCCGAATGCGGTCATAAAGAGAAGATCGAGCAACAATGCAAGCAAATACCCGACGAGGCTAAAAAAGATCCAGCCTCACGAACTAACTGGCTAAGGACTGAACATCCAAAGCTAAGGGCCTCTCAGCTGCACGAAGATATGCCAAACTACCCAAACTCTCCGCCCTGCGACTCAAGGCGTCAGCCATCACATTGGCCTTCCCCAGGTGGTATAATATAGTGATGTCATAATCCTTGAGTAACTCCAACCACCTACGCTGCCGCAAATTGAGATCCTTCTGCCTGAATATGTGCTGCAAACTCTGGTGATTCGTGAATATCTCACAGGGAACACCATATAAATAATGACGCCATATCTTCAAGGCATGAATAATCGCTGCCAACTCAAGATCATGAACATGGTAGTTTTTCTCATGCACCTTCAACTGTGTGGACGCGTAGGCAATCATCCTACCGTCCTGCATCAACACCGCTCCCAGGCCAATCCTCGAAGCATCACAATAGACTGTATATGACCCTGAACCTGTGGGTAATACTAACATTGGAGCTGTAGTCAGGGCTGTCTTGAGCTTCTGAAAGCTCTCCTCACACTCCTCAGTCCATATAAAAAGTGCACCCTTCTGGGTCAGTCTGGTCATGGGCGCTGAAATTGATGAAAATCCCTCCACAAAACGACGATAACACCCAGCCAAACCGAGGAAACTGCGGATCTCAGTAGCTTAAGACGGTCTAGGCCAACTCTGCACTGCCTCTACATTCTTCGGGTCTACCTTGATCCCATCCGAAGATACCACATGGCCTAGGAATGCCACAAAATCAAGCAAAAATTCACACTTAAAAAATTTGGCATACAACTTCTTCTCCCTCAAGGTCTGAAGTACGGTTCTCAAATGCTGCTCGTGGTCCTCCTGAGATCGAGAATACACAAGAATGTCATCAATGAACACGATGATGAAAGTATCAATATAAGGCCAAAATACGTTGTGCATCAGGTGCATGAAGTCTGTTGGGGCATTGGTCAGCCCAAATGACATAACAAGCAACTCATAGTGGCCATATCTGGTTCTGAAGGTAGTCTTCGGGATATCAGGCCCCGAATCTTTAACTGATGATAACTCGAACGCAGATCAATCTTGGAGAACACCCTAGCACCCGGTAACTAGTCAAATATATCATCAATGCGGGGCAATGGGTACCTATTCTTCACTGTCACCTTATTCAACTGCTGGTAGTCAATGCACATATGCATTGAACCACCCTTTTTCTTCACAAATAACACCAAAGCACCCCAAGGTGATACACTAGGCCTAATGAAACCTTTGTCAAGCAACTCCTGCAACTGCTCCTTCAACTCCTTTAACTCAGTAGGAGCCATACAATATGGAGGAATGGAAATGGGTTGAGTGCCCGGCAACAAGTCAATGCCAAAATCAATGTCTCTATCAGGCGGCATACCCGGAAGACCAGCTGGAAATACATCAGGATAGTCCCTGACAACTGGAATTGACTCAATTGTAGGGGTCTCAGCACTCACATCTCTCACATAAGCCAAGTATGCATCGCACCCCTTCTCAACCATCCGTTGAGACTTAAGAAAAGAAATGACTCGACGGGGAGTATACTCTAAGGAACCTCTCAACTCTAACCTCGGTAGTCCTGGCATAGCCAGCGTCACGGTCTTGGCGTGACAATCAAGAATAGCATAGTAGGGAGACAACCAGTCCATACCCAATATAACATCAAAATCTACCATACTGAGTAATAATAAATCAGCCCTGGTCTCAAAACCACTGATAACAATCAAACACGACTGATATACGCGGTCCACAATAAGAGAATCTCCCACAGGAGTAGAAACATAAACGGGATAACTCAAAGAATCCCGAGATATCCCCAGATGGGAAGCAAAATAAGAAGACACATACGAATATATAGAGCCTGGGTCAAATAATACCGATGCATCCCTATGACAAACGCGAACAATACTTGTAATGACTGAATCTGAAGCAATGGCCTCGGATCGGGATGGAAGAGCATTGTACCTGGCTTGGACTCCCTCTCTAAGGCGGGCTCGACCTCCCAGGCCTCCACCTCGAGCTGCCTAAGATGGTGGGGTATCAGTTGGGGCTGGAAGAATAGTTGGAGGGCCTGGTGGAAGGCGTGGAACCTGATAAGTCTGAGGTGGTGCACCCCTCCTAGCTCTGGGAAATCTCTGATCACATGACGAGGGTCACCACACTCAAAACAACCCCTCGAAGGACGTGGCGGCTGATGCTGACTCTGAACTGGCCTGCTGGATTGGCCGATGATAACACCTCGAGCAGGAGGCACTTGAGATATTGGTGGTGCATAATAAGGCTCCTGAGGTCCAGAAGGAGTTGGAATACCACTGGCTGCTGGAAGAGCTGAATGAACGGGGTGACTCACAAAACCCCTACCATAGCGTGCTGCTGGTGCACGGGCTTCTGGAAAATGGCCAGTCTCGCGAGACCTCTTGGCCTACCTCTCCTCCCTGTCTCGGGCTAACATAGTCTTAATCCTCCGGGCAATACTCACGGCCTACTGATAAGGGATATCTGTCTCCAGCTCTCTAGCCATGCTAGTCTGAATACTAGGGCGAGTCCCTTAATAAAGCATCGGACCCTCTCTCTGATAGTGATAACCAAAGCTGGTGCATGGCGAGCCAAATCGATGTAACGGACTGCATACTCCAACACAGTCATGGTACCCTGGCGTAGCTACTCAAACTTTGCACGCCAAGCGTCCCTGAGGCTCTGAGGGACAAACTCAAGTAAGAACATCTCTGAGAACTGAGCCCAAGTAAGTGAAGTTTCCTCGTCCGGACTACTAAGCTCAAAAGCACGCCACCACTGATAAGTTGCTCCCCTAAGATGGAAAGCAGTGAAAGAAACCCCACTCGTCTCCACAATACCCATTATGCGGAGAATGCGATGACACCCCTCAAGAAAACCCAAGGCGTCATCCGAAGCTAGTCCGCTGAACTCGAGTGGGTGGTACTTCTTGTACCTCTCAAGTTGGAGCTACTCTGCCTCAGGAACAGCTATCCTAGTCTCATGCTGAGCTGGAGCTGCTAGGGGCATATGAATATACTCTGGAACTTGCCCAATATGAACCCTCTGCTCAGGAGTATGGGTTGCGGGAGTTTGTGTCCCTCCCCCGGCCTGGGATTTAGCTGGGTCTATCGGAAGTAGTCTCGCCTAAGACAGAGTATTGAAGTCACTCAAGAACTGAGCCAATGTCTCCTAGACGGCTGGAGTAATAGTAGGGACCTCCTGTGCCCCTCCAAGTATGGTTGTTGGGGGATCCTCTGCCTCTGCTCTCGCCGGTGCTCGGGTTCCACCGCGTGCTCGTCCTCTGCCCCGGACCCTGCCTCTGACGTCTCTGGCTGGGGGCTCGGGTGCCTGGTCATCAGTACATTCGGTACGAGCACGAACCATCTGTAAGCAAGAATAGAATAGAGTTTAAGAATTTTGATGACAGTAACTAGCACGATACGGAATTCCAAAGAATATGATTGTTCTTAACAGTTACATAGCCTCTGAAGATAGATACGGACATCTCCGCGCCGATCCGCGAGACTCTAATAAACTGGCTTGTGACTTATGACTCCTATGAACCTAGACGCTCTGATACCAACTTGTTTACGACCCGAATTTACCCTCTGAACAGTCTCGTGATGGCACCTAGTCTCTACGACTAGGTAAGCCTAAATTGCGGAAAAATAAGACAAATAATAACAGAAACAGTAAAGATGAAGTAATACTATAAAATTTAGCCGCTCGGCATATACAACTCTTACTTTCCAAAAACCCGGAATGTCACAAATCACAAGCTTTATACGACTATAGCTCTATACAACGGAACAAAGAAAATATGTATATGTATATCTCCTAAGTCTGTAGTAGAGTAGATGGGGACACGTGGGATTCTGCGGACGCTGCAGAATGACCTCGCGGTCTCCTAACAGTTGTTGTAGTACACCAAGACAAAACGCTATGTACCGGTACCTGGATCTGCACATGGGGAAAACATGTGCAGGAAAGGGCGTGAGTACTCCACATTCGGTACTCCGTAAGTGCCAAGCCTAACCCCAGTCAAGTAGTGACGAGGTCAGGTTAAAGCTCTACTGAGTTTGAAAATAAGACAGTTATAAGTTTGAACAATGAGATATAAATAGCTAAAATAAGCAAAATTTAAAAGAAAACTGAAAGAAATAATAAAGAAAAGCCCTCGGCTCAGCACATCATATATCTCAACAGCAAATATCCAATGCAGTACAGGGAGAAAGCTCCCGGATCTCAGTCTGTAGTCCCAATTTAAATATGCTATGCAGTACAGGGGGAAAGCTCCCGAATCTCAGTCTGTAGTCCCAATTTAAATATGCTATGCAGTACAGGGGGAAAGCTCCCGAATCTCAGTCTGTAGTCCCAATTTAAATATGATATGTAGTACAAGGGGAAAGCTCCCGGATCTCAGTCCGTAGTCCCAATTTAAATATGAGATGCAGAATTCTATCGGATAAGGCTTAATTAAACAATCCAAGAAAACAATAGGCAAGAATAAGGTAAAACTGCATAAGCATGGAGCAAATAGTAAAAAATACGGGGAATTCAAGTGAAAACAGGTAGGCATGGTCATTCCTATGCTAACTAATCAGTTATAACATGAAGCAGTAATATAAAAATGAAATGAATTGTGTCATGGATGGAAAAGCGGGAATTTAGCAACAATGAACATGTGTACGCACTTGTCACCTCACGTACACGGTGTCCACATAGTAAAATCAGTATAAAAATGCCTAAGGGAAATCCCCAACACAGAGTTAGGCAAGCCACTTACCTTAACTGCGCTAATCAACTCAATACCACGCTCTTGCCACGAGTATCCGACTCCGGGTGTCCCAAATCTATTCAATTCGATTGCATAATGTAAATATCACTTCAAGGGAACAAAATAACTAATTATTTCTAAGCTAATACGCGAAATTAGGAAATTCGCCGGAAAAGTCCCCCGGGACCACGTCTCGGAATCGGGTAAAAATTATATTTCCCGAACACCCATTCGCTCACGAAACCACTCGAACAAGAATCATCAAAATCCGTCATCTAAATCTCCCTAAATCCTCATATTTCTACTTGGGGAAGTTTCATCCCAATTTCATGGTTTTTCATCCAATTTTATTGATTAGATTGAGGAAAATGATAGGTATTATTGATATAAAATTGGATTTAGGTTAGAAAACGTTACCTATGATTCTCCTCTTCGAATTCCACTAAACATCGCCAATTTTCAAGCTCTCAATCGATTTTGGAGTTATGAATTTCTAACCCTCAGATTTTGGTATAACCAGCACAGGGATTCCGCACCTGCGACCTTGGGTCCGCACCTGCGGTGCAGCACCTGCGCAGAATCTATCGCGGGTACGGAAGTCACTTAAGAAGGCTGGGGCCGCACCTGCGGAACCCAGACTGCACCTGCGACCACTGGAAACCCCCACTCAAACTGCATCTGCGAACCTATCTTCCGCACCTACATGTCCGCACCTGCGGGAAAACCATCGCAGGTGCGAGACACCAGAACCAGCAATGGTTCAGCTTTTCTCAAAGTTTCAAATTCACTTGTTGGGCATCTGAAACAACCCCGAGGCCCCCGGGACCTCAACCAAACTTACCAACTGACCTTAATACCTTGTTCAAACTTGATCGAGCCTTAAAAACACGTCTCATAACATCAAAATATTCAATTATGCATAGATTCAAGCCTAAGAACTTATGAAATTTCTAGAATTCACATCTGATGCTGAAACACGTCAAAGCTCATCTGAATGACCTCAAATTTTGCACACATGTCATAAATGACATTACGGACCTGCTGTCGCTTTCGGAATTCCATTCTGAGTCCGATATCAAAATCTCACCCATCAGCCGAAATCGCCGAAATTCCAACTTTCGCCAATTCAAGCCTATATCTACAACCGACCTCGAAAACACATTTTGAACACGCTCCCAACCTTGAAATCACCCAACGGAGCTAACGGAGTCGACAGAATTCCATTCCGGATCCGTCTTCACACAGTTCTAGCTACGGCCCAATTTCTAAAGCTAAATTCCATATTTATGGGCTATGTGTCCAAAATCACTCCGGATTTCACCACCCAACGCTACGATAAGTTCCAATAACATAAATAGACATGGTAGAAGAAGTTATTAGGGGATCAGGGTGCTAATTCTCGAAACAACTGGCCGGGTCGTTACAATGATGACTGATGCGCTAATACCGCGTGTAGCCCCTCTTTGAGGAGTGTCATACCGGGTATTGCATTGATGTGATCCATATTACAAACAAACCTAGGGTACTCCTACTCCATATACATGTTTAGACTATAATCCTTTTCAAAATCTATTAGCTATTAAATATTTTTAAACTTGTAACATATGTGTGCTTAGGCCATGAGCATTTCAAAATTCCCTACTATTTCGACATTAATTGTTTACCTGCTAGTTGTACAAATTCACAAATGCTATTTTGCCAGGAACCACATTTGTGGATACCGAGGGGTGCCTAACACCTTCCCCTTAGGATAATTTCAAGCCCTTACTATGTCTCTGGTTGTAAAACTTAGTTGTAAATGAACCTCAATAGGTGCCCTAACGCACCTTAAAATCGTTAGGTGGCGACTCTTCAAAACATTCAAACGCCTTTCCCAAAAGGAATGAGTTGTCTCAACCAATGTCATAGACCCTTTTAACCGGCCCCGAAAGGAGTGTTGGGAAAAAGGGGGTGCGACACCTATGGTAGTTGGACTTGTTGTCCAAAGTAGTTTAGGACTTTATTTCCTTAATTTTTAGGTAGAATTTCGTGACCCCCTCCCTATATAAAGAGGTATCTTCTTGCTTTTAGACTTAGACTATTATCAATAAAAATTGTGAGATTTTTCTTGCACTCTGGTGTGTGGCTACTCTTGGATTTATTATTCAACCTTCAAGACTCAACTTAAGGTGGTAAGATTAAATTCTTTTTGAAATCTTAGATCACTTATAGGTATTAAAGAAAGGTGATAAGCTTAGGCTTATTGTTGTTCTTGTTATTCTAAAGGGTCGAATTTCACAATCTATCTCTTGTTTTTAAATCTATATCAAAGGCGATTAGTTCTTCGTTAGCTAATTGTTGTTGTTAGGATTCAACTTCAAGAATAGAATTCTTGAATTCAAGAAACTCTTTCTTGAATTCAATCTATCCTTAATTTTTTGTCTTTTTTTTTGTTTCTTTTAGTTTCCGCACGTTTCTTGTTTTTCTTTAGTAATTCTTGGACCCCTATCGTATTGTTATCAAGTGGTATCAGAGCATAGGTTAATCAAGATTTCAATCTTGATAATCATAGGAGTTTCTTGAGAAAAAAAATGGAAAAAAAAATGAAACGAAAATCATCCCAAAAAAAAGTCTTAGCACATTATTATTTTTAGAATTCAAGTACTATTTTGTTTCCAAGTCAAGAAAGGAAACAATAAGAGGGGAACCTTGTTCTTGAAGATTAAGGAAACTCCTTTCCTTATTCTTGTGGGTTTTGTAATTCCTAGATTTTTTTCCTTTTTTTTTTCTACTAACCAATTCCTATTCTTCATAGATTTGATCATTCCTTTTTCTTTCTTTTTCTAAACTCCATATTCTTATCACTAAGGGTTGTAACTAGTAAGGTTTATTAATAAATCTAAAGATTAACGACCAAGAGTTGCAGTGAGTGGAAAAAGGCAAGAGAGGTGAGAACATCATAGGGAAAAGCCAAATTGAGAGATATATATTGCTTTGTTCAAGATGTCTCGTACAAGTAGTGATGATGAACAAAGGGTTCTTCAAGAAGTCGAAATCAAAGGAAGGAATGATTTCACCTTGCAAGCTATGCACCAACAATTTGAAAGGTGGAATTTGCAATTATAAGAGATGAGGGACACCATTGTTGAGCAAAATATTACAATAGCTGAACTTCGTAGGGGAAATAACGCTAGACCCCTATCTAGGAGAAATGTACCCCCTACTCCCATTGTAAATCAAGAAAACCCTATCGACGATTTTAATTATGATATTAATTTTGAGAGGGTAGGAAGAGATAGGAGGGGACAAAGAGGAAGACTAGAGGATGATAATATGAGTAGTATAAAGATGAAGATGCCATCTTTCAAGGGAACAAGGGATCCAGACCTGTACCTTGATTAGGAGAGAAAAGTTGAACCCACCTTTGACTGCCACAACTATTCTGAGGGTAAGAAGGTTAAACTTACTATTGTTGAGTTTTCTGACTATGCAGCAATCTGGTGGAAAAAACTTTTTAGGGACAGATTGCAAGAAGGACAAGCACACGTTGCTACGTGGGCTGAGATGAAAAGGGTAATGAGGAAGAGATTTGTGCCATCACACTTTCAAGGAGATCTACAACAACGTCTTCAAACTTTGAGGCAAGGGTCCATGTCTGTAAATGAGTACTTTAAGGCTATATAAATGGCTATGATCTAAGCTAATTGTATGAAGGAAGAGGAGGCTACAATGGCTAGGTTTTTGAATAGCTTAAATAAGGAAATAGTTGATGTAGTCGAATTACAACAATATGTAACTTTAAATGAGTTAGTTGAATTAGCTGTAAAGGTAGAAAGACAAAACAAAAGGAGACAGCAATCTAGCTCATGGATAAGCCGGCCAACTGCTATTCCAAATAAGCAATGGCCAAAATTTGAGGAGGCACCTACTCTGAAATTCCATGACGACAAGGGTAAGAGCAAATTAGAATCCAGGGATGGGGGTAAGCCTTTTATGCCAAAAACTTCTACTTTTTCTATTCAATCTCTCAAGTGTCAAGGGAGAGGGCATAAGACTTATGAATTCCCAAGTAGAAGAAACATTCTAATAAAAGAGGATGGGGGATATGAGAGTGAAAAAAGTGAACCAAGTGAAGAACAAGAAGAAAACTTTGTAGAGGGTGAAGAAGGACAAGCGATGGAATACATTGATAGTGGGGTGAATTTTGTGGTTAGGAGGCTTATGCATATTAATTTGGGTCACTCTAATGAAGAACAAAGGGAAAACATATTCCATGCCCGGTGTGAGATTAACGATAAAATTTGTTCTATGATAATTGATAATGGGAGTTGTGCTAATGTTGTGAGTGCATATTTGGTAGAAAAGTTAGGGTTGGAATGGACGAAGCACCCTAGACCTTATAGGTTGCAATGGTTCAATGATAGTGGAGAGGTAAAGGTGAATAAGCAATTCATGGTCTCCTTCAAGATTGAAAGGTACGCTGACGAAGTTCTATGTGATATGGTACCTATGCAAGCTTGTCATATCTTGTTGAGGCGCCCATGGCAGTATGATAGGAGTGTTTTTCACGATGGGAGGAAAAATAGATACTCTCTTGAGCATAATGTAAAGAAATACATTCTTGCACCTTTAACTCCTTCCAAAGTGTATAAAGATAAAAAAAAAAGATGAAAGAATCAATGGGGAAACATGGGGAGGGATCAAAACAATAGACTAGAGGAAAGAAAAAGTAAGGTGTGAGGAGAGAGAGGGTAGCAAAGAGAGAAAGGAAAAGGTGGGGAAGAGTGAAAAAAAGAGCATTGGTGAGAGGAAAGAGGTTAAGATTGGGAAAAAGAGTGAGCCTTGCAAAAGCCAAAGAGTGTTTAATTGCAAAAAAGGAAGGGCTGCCTATTATCTTTCTCACTTATAAGGAAGTTCTTCTTAATAATGATTCACTAACATCCCCTTTGCCTAGTGTTATTTCTAATATTTTGCAGGATTTTGAAGATGTTTTTCCTGAGGATCTTCCTAAAGGTTTACCACCTTTAAGAGGAATAGAGCATCAAATTGATTTTGTGCCAGGATCACAAATTCCTAATAGGCCTGCTTATAGGAGAAATCCAGAAGAACAAAAGAAATGCAAAGAAAAGTAAAGGAGCCGCTTGATAAGGGGTTTGTAAGAGAAAGCATGAGCCCTTGTTCTGTGCCCATGCTTTTGGTGCCAAAGAAGGATGGCACTTGGAGGATGTGTGTGGACTGCCGCGCCACTAATAAAATAACGATAAAGTATCATCATCTTATTCCTCGTTTAGATGATATGCTTGACAAATTGTATGGTTCTCAAATATTCTCTAAAATTGATTTGAAGAGTGGATATCACCAAATTAGAATGAATCCTAGAGATGAGTGAAAAACTTCCTTTAAAACTAAATATGGATTGTATGAATGGTTAGTGATGCCGTTTGGGTTAACTAATGCACCTAGTACATTAATGAGGTTAATGAACCATATCTTTAAGGATTTTCATGAAAAAATTGTAGTTGTTTATTTTGATGATATTCTGATCTTTTCAAAATCTTTAGAAGAGCATGTCGAACATTTGAAACAAGTTTGTAATGTGCTTAGGGAGCAACAATACAAATTTATCCAAGTGTACTTTTTGTGTAGATAAGGTAGTTTTCTTGAGTTTTGTTGTGAGTTCTAGAGGTGTTGAGGTAGATGAAGATAAACTCAAAGCGATTAAAGATTGGCCTACACCTAAGAGAATTACTGAAGTTAGAAGTTTTCATGGACTTGCCAGCTTTTATAGGAAATTTGTTAGAGATTTTAGTTCAATTGCTGCACCTTTAACTGAAGTCATTAAGAAGGATAAGGTCTTTAATTGGGTAAAAGAACAAGAGCATGCATTTAATATTTTGAAGGATAAATTGTGTTCTGCTCCTTTGTTACAATTACCTGATTTTAATAAGTCCTTTGAAATTGAATGTGATGAATCGGTAGAGGTATTGGGGTTGTTTTAATGCAAGATTCTAAACCAACCGCTTATTTTAGTGAGAAGTTGAATAGGGCTGCATTGAATTATTCTACTTATGATAAAGAATTGTATGTCTTGGTAAGGGCTCTTGCTACATGGCAGCATTATTTGTGGCCAAAGGATTTGTGATAAAAACTGACCATGAGTCTTTAAGATACTTGAAAGCCAAGGTAAACTGAGTAGAAGAGATGCCAAATGGGTTGAATTCATTGAGACATTCCCTTATGTGATTAGCTACAAGCAAGGTAAAGACAATATAGTTGTTGATGCGCTTTCAAGAAGGTACGCTCTTGTTTCTACACTTACTTCTAAATTGATGGGATTTGATCATATTAAGGATTTTTATGTTGATGATTCTGATTTTGATGTAGCATTTTGGCATGTTTAAATGGGCCTTTTGAGAAGTATAATCTGAAAGATGGTTTTCTTTTTAAAGAGAATAAGCTTTGTGTCCCTAATTGTTCTTTGCGAGATGTTTTTGTGAGGGAAACACATTGTGGGGGATTATGGGACACTTTGGTGTGCCTAAAACACTTGACATCCTTGTTGAAAATTTCTTTTGGCCTAATATGAGAAAAGATGTAGAAAGATTTTGTGCTCAATGTCTTGAATGCAAACAAGCTAAATCTAAAGTGTTGCCACATGGTTTATACACGCCATTACCTGTTCCTATTTCACCTTGGATTGATATTTCTATGGAATTTGTGTTAGGATTGCCTAGAACAAGGTATGGTAAGGATAACATCTTTGTTGTGGTAGATAGGTTCTCAAAAATGGCTCATTTTATTCCATGTTTAAAGACTAATGATGCTTCTCATGTTGCTGATTTATTTGTTAGAGAAGTTGTGGTATACCTCGAACTATTGTTAGTGATAGGGATGCTAAGTTTCTAAGCCACTTTTGGCGTGTTCTTTGGGGAAAATTGGGAACAAAATTATTGTTTTCTACTTCTTGTCATCCACAAACTGATGGAAAAACTGAGGTAGTAAATAGAACCTTAGGAAATATGTTAAGGGTTGTTCTAAAAGGAAAATTAACTTCTTGGGAGGATCACTTGCCTATGGTAGAATTTGCTTACAATCGAACTGTTCATTCATCTACTGGTTATTCTCCTTTTGAAGTTGTTTATGGCTTTAACCCCCTTACACCCCTTGACTTATTGCCTTTGCCTACTAATGAGATGGTTAGTCTTGATGGGAAAAAGAAAGCTGATTTGATGAAGACTATTCATGAGCATACAAGACTCACAATTGAGAGGAAGAATGAGCAAACAACTTTACGAAGAAATAAAGGACGAAAACTAGTAATCTTTGAGCCCGGTGATTTGGTTTGGGTTCATATGAGGAAGGAGAGATTTCCTTCAAAAAGGAAGACAAAATTTCACCCTAGAGGAGATGGGCCATTTAAATTACTTGAAAGGATTGGAGATAATGCTTACAAATTGGACCTTCCATGTGAGTTTCAAGTAAGTGCTACTTTCAATGTTGCTGACTTATCCTTGTTTGATGTCGGTTCAAATTTGAGGACAAATTCTTTTCAAGAGGAGGGGAATGATAGCTCCACGGACAAGGATAAAGCTTTAGAAGCACCAAGAAAGTCATTCACAAGGTCTCAAGCTAAGGAGAAGCACGACAAGGTTGTTGGGCTTCAATGGGAGATCAAGAAGGCGCTAATGGTGGAAGAGCTCAAGAATTATGGGGATGATTTAGCTAAGTGCTACACTCATTTCATGGTCTAAGTCCAAGTCAAATAGGAGGTAGATTGGGGTCCAAGCACCAGCCAAATAGGGCCTAAATTAGGCGTCTAAATCACCATAAATTAGCTCAAGGAGGGGTGGCCAAGACATAGGACAAGGAGTTAAAGTTCCTTATTTTATTTCCTAGTTTGTTAGGACATATTTGATGCTTTCCTAGGTAGTTAAGATTTTGTTTTTATTTTCCTAAGATTATTGGAATTACTTTCCAAGATTGACTTGGTTTTTATTTCCTAGAGTTTTACCTTTTCCTATGGTAGTTGGACTTGTTGTCCAAAGTAGTTTAGGACTTTATTTCCTTAATTTTTAGGTAGAATTTCGTGACCCCCTCCCTATATAAAGGGGTATATTCTTGCTTTTAGACTTAGACTATTATCAACAAAAATTGTGAGATTTTTCTTGCACTCTTGTTTGTGGCTACTCTTGGATTTATTCTTCAACCTTCAAGACTCAACTTAAGGTGGTAAGATTAAATTCTTTTCAAAATCTTAGTTCACTTCTACGTATTCAAGAAAGGTGATAAGCTTAGGCTTATTGTTGTTCTTGTTATTCTAAAGGGTCGAGTTTCACAATCTATCTCTTATTTTTAAATCTCTATCAAAGGTGATTAGTTCTTCGTTAGCTAATTGTTTTTGTTAGGATTCAACTTCAAGAATAGAATTCTTGAATTCAAGAAACTCTTTCTTGAAGTCAATCTATCCTTAATTTTTTGTCTTTTTTTGTTTCTTTTAGTTTCCGCATGTTTCTTGATTTTTCTTTAGTAATTCTTAGACCCCTATCGTATTGTTATCACTTAATGCGTGAATCAATTGCATTGTGTGATTTCCTGCTTGTATAAATGAAGAAACTGACTGCTGTTTCTTTTCTTTCTTCTTATTTTTTCTTTTGCTTTATTATTATCCCCCAAAGAAAAGTTGTTTTGTGTCGACCCAAAATTGGCGAAACCACCGTACAATCTAAGATCAACGGGAAAGATGTCAGCTACAACAAACCCAACTGAACATGCTCTGGTCGTAGCAGATAGCCAGGGGCGATAGAGGGAGAAGGACGATATTAGGAATGATGAACATGTGGCCGGGATAGCCCAAGAAATTGAGTCTCTAAAGGAGGAAGTACAGCATATCAGGGAACTAGCACATCTAGCCATGACAACGCTTCCTCAATCACCTTGCTTTCCTTCTTTGGATTCAATTCCTAACCACTTTCCTTCCACATCACGCCAAAACAACAACACCCCAACTTCAGTCCCCGCCACTCAAATCATACATCCAGTAACCCCTGAAAACCTACCAAATCCCTTATCTACGCTCCATACGTACCACGATACATTCAAATACCAAAAAACCCGCCTATCACTACCAACACATCTCACACCCCTCCTCGTGATGGAGTCACTTTTACCACTCACCCAAATCAGCACATACTTGTGGCATATACCGCTGCTCATGAGCGATATGTATCTCCTATATATGCCATTTCTAAACCAACCTTTATAGCACTTGTCACAGTCAGGGTATCTTATGAGATTGACCAATACACCGAGATGGAGAGGGAGGCCATGCGTAAAGAAGAGGAGTCAGTATCTGAGCAGCTGCAAATCTTGAGAAAACAATCCAAGTTGCCCGAGGAAGAGAAATTTCGGACTACAAGGATTTGTGTATCCATCCGGATATGGATATGCCAGCAGAGTATAAGCCTACAAAGTTCGATATCTTCGATTGGACGGGTGATCCCCACGCATTTGAGGGCATATTTTGACAAGTTAGTTGGAGTGGGGAGGAACGAGAAGCTAAGGATGAAGTTATTTATAAGGAGCCTGAGGGGAGAAGCACTCACCTGGTATACTCGACAGGATCCGCGAAACTAGAGAACATGGAAAGATATGGTGGAGGACTTCATGAAGTGCTCTTGATTCAACACAAAAATCACTCCTAATAGATTCGCACTGGTGAACCTGCAGAAAAAGCCATCCGAGTCATTCCAAGAATATGCACGACGATGGAGGTCAGAGGCCGCAATCGCACAACCTCTGCAGGACGATAGTGAAATAACCAAGTATTTCATCAGAGCCCGGGAAGGGATATCCTTCGAAAATGATGGGATAGAAATTCCCCGAGCTGGTCAAGATGGGAGGTTTCTTAGAAGAGGGTATAGAATCTGGTAAAGTACAATCCATGGCAACACTACAAGCGGCCAGCAAGGCGATCCAATCAGGGTCAATCGGTAGTGGAAAGAAGTAGAAAGATGAGGTCTCCGTAGTATTCCCTTACTATCAACCCAACCCATATCACGGGAACACTTCCTATTCCTCGAACAACAATTCACCACCACCCCCCTACGCTCCAGTCTATAACACCCAACCATATTATCACTCTCAACCAAAATATAACCCTCATCGAGCCCACAATAATTCGAACACACAACAACCATATGCTCATGTCCAAACCACTACCTACCAAAATCGACCCGCTTATGCACCACACCCTCGTCCCTGTCACACCTCCTTTTTACTACCCCTGGATGGGTATAAGGGAGTTTTTCCAATTTAAGTGACAATCGAAACGAGATTATTTTATTTAAAATTCAGAGTCTCCACTTGGAATAGTTTATGGTGTCCCAAGTCACCGGTTTAAAATCTCGAATCGAAGAAGTTTGACTCTGTTTTATAGTCCGCGAAACACAAAAATACGGGTAAGGAATTCTGTTAACCCGGGAGAAGGTGTTAGGCATTCCCGGGTTCCGTGGTTTTAGCACGGTCGCTCAACTATTATTATTGGCCTATTTATCTGATTTTAGAACATTGTTTGAAACCTACGTGCATCTATTCCTTTTAAACCGCTTTTAATCATCCAATTGTTATACAACTAATTATTTGGTCACACATTGTGAATCATGTCACGGGAACCGTACCCACAACTCACAACGTATTTATTTTATTAAACCTAAATTATGGTCAGTCACATAAATGTACCCCCGGATTTTAGTAGTTAAGCGTCGCAACCACGTCACGGGAACCGTACCCGTAGCTATGACAATTATTTAATTAACGTGCCTAGAGCAAACTGCGACATTTATAAATTAATTCTTCCTATATTTGGGATTATGTGTGAAGGTCAAGAGCTTATGGAATTAAACAGCAGGAATTCAAATGCCTTAGATGAATTTCCATAATTACTAAGATGGTTAGTAGTTGATTTCACAATACCGAGAATTGCTCCAAAATTTGTTGTCTTCATATTCATTTTTAATTCTGAACCAAACCGATTTGTAACTAATTCAACCCAATCAAACGGACAACTTACAATAACATGAATCCACATAAATCATACCTAATATGAAACAAGATAATATGACCATTAATGAAAGCAAACAATAACTCAAAATTCCAAATTGGTTTAACAGTTAAACAAATGAAATCACAAACGGAAAGCTCCAAATACTGTTATCACGCAAGAAGTGAACGAAAACAATTTAAATATAAAAAAAAACAATTCAAACACCCATGACACAAGATCTGAAAATTAGAAGATAAGTAAAGTTAGAGGATGACCTTTTAATATCAACTATCTTTATTTTAGACATGAAGAAACTCCATTGATGTCATATCTTTGAACCGACGACCCAAAAAACCAACTGGCCAGAAACTGAGCTAAATGTACGGGGGATCTCGAACCAAAAACTAAGCTCGAAAGACGGCGAAGGACTCGACTCGATTTGAACGGAATATCACCACAACTGACCTCGGCGATGGCAATTTGCGTGACTAGTTTAATAACCATTAGTGGGTGTTTTATCGGCAGAAAATGGAGCTGTATCGAGGTTGCCTTCTTGGGTGTATTGGTGTTGATTTGCAGCTGTGTTTTGACTCAATTTTAAGTGCTCTTTTGGGGGATTTCGAACTGGGTTTTTCTGGCTGTGTTCGGCAAAGGGAAGAAGGAGCAGCGGGCCGACGGCGGGCGATCAAATCCGGCGACGACCGACGAAGAGAGAAGTGAGAGGGGGGGGTCGCGACTGCTGGTTGATGTTGTTAAATGATAGGAGGAGTAGAGAAAATGAGTGATGGTTGGGGATTCAGGTGACCGACGGCAATCAGGGGTGGTTGGGAGGTGGTGCGGCGGCTACTGATCTTGGTGGTGTGTTCTGTAGATTTTGTGTGAAAGGGGTCTGTGTAGGTGAAACGGTGTCTTGTTGTTAGGGTGTCATCTAAGAAGAAGGAGTATATGTTTTAGGGTTAGGTTAGTGGGTATTGGGCTAAGGGGAATGGGCTTTTGAAATTGGGCCAAAGACCAAAAAGTAGACTTTACAACCCAAAAACTCACTCTTTCTTTTAAAACTGATACAAAATTTATAATTCTAAAAATATTAATTAAAACTTAATTAATTAAATATTAAAATAAACTCATTTTTTGTATTTTTTTTAATTTTTGTACTTAAAATAAAGTAAAAGAGTTAAAACTAGCTAAAATGACGATATTAGACCTAAACTAAATATTACTCGCTAAAATGTATAAAATCTCTGAGAGGGTCAAAAATTACACGTCTACAGTCCCAATTTTGAAGATAGGGGTCCCAAAAATTATACCTTGATTGCTGACCTCTAGCCCAATTTTTCGAGAGATTGAGAAGAGCATGATTGATACATCTAGTGGAAGGAAGGGCTCCTGAATATCCCTCCATGTATTTTGATGCATCTAAAAGGTGTGTGTACTATTCCAACGTGCCTGGGCATGATACTACAGATTGTTTTTAAGATAAAAATGAGATTGAAACACTAATCAAGAATTGAGCCATTCAGTGCACTCTGGCACCTCCCAATGTGAGTCGCAATCTGCTGCCAAATCACTGAAACCAGGGAATCAACATGATTACATTGGATGAAGAATATGATCTGAAGGGAACGATCGTTACAATAAGAAATGCAAAGGTTGGGAAACCACTTTTTCCTCAACCGGGAAGTTCTTTACATGAGGACCAAAGATTTATGTCTGTTGAGATGTGTAGATGTTGGCGAGGCAACCAGGTTATTGGAAGAAATACATGCAAGAACGTACCGACCCCACATGAATGGGTTCACATTAGCCAAAAAGATCTTGAGAGCTGGATACTTTTAGATGACTATGGAAAGCGATAGTATCCGCTACATACAGAGGTGTCACCAGTGCCAGGTTCACGGGGATTTCATCCAGGTTCCACCGAATGAGTTGAATGCGATGGGTTCACCCTAGCTATTTGCCGCTTGGGGCATGGACATGATTGGACCCATAGAGCCCGCCGCATCAAATGGGCATCACATCATCTTGGTAGCTATCGACTATTTCACTAAATGGGCCGAAGCATCTACATACAAGGCAGTCACAAAGAAGGTAGTGGCAAATTTCATCCGGAATAATATCGTCTGCAGATTTGGAATACCTGAGTCTATCATCACTGACAATGCCGCTAACCTCAACAACGACCTCATGAGATAAATATACAAGAAGTTCAGGATCGTCCACCGCAATTCCACAGCCTACAAAGCACAAATAAATGGGGCAGTTGAGGCAGCCAACAAGAATATCAAGAAGATTCTACGAAAGATAGTGGACAATCACAGGCAATGGCACGAGAAACTATCTTTCGCCTTACTCGATTATTGGACCACCATGAGAACATCCACTGGGGCAACGCCATACATGTTAGTATACGACATTGAAGCTGTGATACCCACAGAAGTCGAGATACCATCTTTAAGGGTCATACAATAGGCCGAGTTGGACGACGCAGGGTGGATATGGGTCAGACATGAGCAACTCATGCTGATCGACGAGAAAAGAATGGATGTGGTATGCCATGGTCAACTATATCAGAATGGGATGGCTAGTGCTTTTGACGAGATAGTGAAGCCTTTCCAGTTCACACCGGGACAGTTGGTCCTGAAGAAAATCTCTCCCCACCAAGAGGAAGCCAAAGGAAAGTTCACACCAAACTGGTAAGGTCCGTATGTGGTTCACCGAGTATGATCAGGTGGAGATCTAATCTTGGAAGAAATGGATGGAAGAATCATCACAAAGCCCATCAACTCATACGTAATCAAGAGATACTATGTTTGAAGATAAATATAGTTAGATTTTTGCTGTAATAGAACTACGTTCAACCTGACTTCCCACTGAGGGATACATAGGCAACCCACGCAGTGTTTGGTTCTCTCCCCCCTTTCTTTTTTAATAGAAAAACCAAATATCACTTTTGTATGTTACTCTGAAACTACGCCAACTTGATTTCCTTAGTAAGGAATACGTAGGCAATACTCATCGGATTCAGCCGTCTTTTGTAATTGAACTACGTTCTGGCCTGATTCTAGTTTGATACGTAGGCAGTCAGAATCGTCCGTTTCATAATTAATCTCATCATTTTTGCATCTTTTGTAATTGGACTACGTCTTGATCTGATTCCATTTGGATAGTTAGGCTGCCTGAGTCAGACTCGGTCATCTTCATCATATTTTATCATCACCCACGAACTACGTTCAAACTAATTTCGTTTTGTATATGTAGGCAGCCTGAAGGGGTTCAGTCATAACCTTGGGAAAACCTTTGTAATGCATTAGTTTGAATTAGGACGCAGTCTCAATGGCAAGAATCCACGTCATCAAGCGTCGCGAAGGATTGATATCAATAGCACATAATTTTGCAAGAAAATACGGTCGCATGAGGAGAACTTTTCATAACATGTCATAATATGGAACAACGACATTTGTCTTAAAATAACGCTTTTCAAAATTGCTTTTCTAAAAAATACAGTAATTTGTTCCACCTACTATCACGACCCAAAATTTAACTAGTCATGATGGGACATGACCCACCCGCTAGGTAAGCCAATTTACATTAAACCACAACATAATGATAATGATAAGAGTAAGAAATAAAATAACTGAATTTTAAACAACTCCCCAAGGACTGGTAGTACAAATCATGAGCTTCTAAGACTTAGAGTTTACAAAGCTGGTA
>ML262402.1:0-45318 GCA_005239495.1 Nicotiana undulata
TAGCCCCACTGTATGACTTTGGCTCAGGAATTTTCAGCTTCTGTTCCAAGGGAGCGGGGTTCATAGCGCCCCCGATTTGATTTCCACCGCCTCGAAACAAGCCTTGTAGAGCATCATTGACAACATTGAGCTGGTTTGTCAAGTTGTCGATAGTTTGCTGCATGGTATTCATCATGTCTGTCGATTGTGCCATGTGGGCTAAATTCTCGGCGCGCTCCTGTTGGAGGCCCTTGAATTTATCAAAAATTTCGGCTGCCTCAGTAGCTGCCGTTTGCCAGTCTCCTTCAGAGTCGCGGCTCATGTTTCCGATGTCAACTTCGGCCTGGGCCATCCTGCGGTCCAGGTCGTCCAACCTTTCCAATAGGTTGGTTTTCAGTTTCGGCACGGTATCTACAATGGGTCGTAGTACGTCAACCGTCTCCTCAAGGGTCGCAATGCGGTCCCCTTGATTCACCATGGTCAGAAATGGTGTTGATGCCAATGCGTTCCCTCGTCCGATGTCGAGCCTAGGCTCTGATACCAACTGTTACGCGGCGCCTTCCTGAGATGCTTTGGAAGGGCGACGTAAGGCTAAGCAACCGATGTCAGGGTGGTTGCTGTCCGCCAAATGAGGTCCCCGCCACACGCTAGACTAGATTGTCAGTGCCGTGTGGGAAAACCAATGCCAACAATTGAGAGAACATTATTGATGTTTGAAATGATGAAAGCTGGATTGCAATAATGAAAGCTATTACAAAATGAATGGAATGCGGTGTCGAGGGGTAGAGACACCAGTACAGGGATTTGCTTGCTTGAAAGTTTTGAATGCTTGATACCCCCTAATAATGCTTTAAAAAAATAAACCCAAGTTACACGAGTAGACTAAACTACGCTAGAGAAACATAATGGAAGTACATGGGATAAAGCTAGTCTATAATTATAAAGAAAAGGACTTAGTTTTCTACAAAGGTAGAAACAGGTCCGTTGGCAGCAACTTTGTCTCCGGCATCATGATCTGCGCGCGCGGCGCTGTTGGCAGCTGCTTGCGGCTAGGCGCTAGCGAGGGAAATTGGTGGGGCGACAGAGGCACCTGCGCGCTTGTCACTTGGAGCGGCCAAGACCACGGGGCCATCCGTGGCGCTAGGCGTTGGAAGGCTTGTTAGGACGCCACAGGGCGCGTCCAAGGGGTCATGGGACATGGATGGAAAACCGCCCATGACACTACTCATGCTTGTAAACTACTGAGCGAAATGCAAATGCTCAAAACGACCGGTCGATCGTTACAATAAATAAGCTATGTCTCTTCGCAACGGCGATGGAAAAGTATGAAAGGGATTTGGCGGGTTTTTCTTGTATAAAATATATTTCCCTAATGTATGCACTAGGTAATGCTGATGCCATAAAAGGCAATAGTTCCTATGTAGTGCCAACAATGGCAGTTTGGTTTGAAGTATGTCAAGACTTAGTGACTAGTTATTAATATATTTTTCTTATTGCTCAAAAAAAAAGAAGAAGAAAAAGGTAAATTGGGTAAATAATATAACGAAAGTTAAATATAAACAATATTAGAAATTATTAAATGAATAAACGTGAAGCATGTTGTAACACGTTACAAAGATTAGCTTTCCTAGTCAAAAAACGACAATCAGTATCCTTCGTCTATAACATTCAACAACAGCCATCAGCCATCTAGATATTTCCGTAACCTACTCATCGCCAGCCTTTAGCCCTACTCCACAGTCAACGCATCTCAATCGTTAATCTTCTATCAGCTCATTCAATCCATACCGTCCGATCATCCTAACCCCGCTATAAAACAGCGCATCATCTCCTCGTCAACTTGCATTCCATTTTCAATCTCTTTCGTTTGCACCTCTTGTCTTTTCTCTTCAGATCCGTCCATTATCATTTCTCTGCTTCCGATTCTGTATTCAGATCTGTCTAGATCGTTCGCCGATCTACAGTTTGAGTATGGATTCGAGTTGCATCGGAGATCGGCTTTTGATCGACGGGCCGGATGGTTTTGTTCCGAACCGTCTGACTATGAGAAATGAGTTGATGAAGCCTGAAAGCTTCATATTTTGGAAGAGTAGCCATTGGCTGCTTGTTCTCAAGGTCCATTAATCTCCAAGATGATGTATATTTTTTAATTATTCCAAAGCATCCAAATCTGTAGCTGGGTTATTCAAGTCGATTGGAGATTTTATCATTTGCTGCTGGAGTTTCGTCGGTGAGCGGATATGTTTCTATTATTTTTTGAATTTATCTACCGTTTTTGACCAAATTCTATTTATTGACACTTCTATTGTGGTGTTTCTGTTTGCTACAGATTCGATTCTACATGCGTCTCAAATTGACCTTCTGTAGAGCGGTTTGAATTGATTGGATCTGATTGGTGGTGACACTGTCGATCTGTGGATCGTTAAGGGACGGTAATCGGCGAGGTTGTGGTTGTTAGAAAAGTTTATCAGTGTTTAATTTGTTGTCTATTATGAGTTGCACAGCATTAACCTTTCTGATACGCACCCATATGTACGACAGTACGAGTTAGATATATTGTCATAGAGACAAAGAGAGTACATAGTGAGATTTTTATTGTTGTTTCCCGACCTTTGCCATGATGGGTGCGCTCGCATGGCAGGTCACAATACCCAATAAAGTTTCTACTTTTTGTGTTGGGAGAGGAGATGGCACAGGGTTTTTGCCTGGCGCTCCTCTCTCTGTGCCTTGTCTTGTCTTTTATTCTCCTCCTTGTTCCCTAGATTTATGCGCAAGATCAATACCACCAAGAACGTCACATCAGATTGTTGGTAACTTGCCCTTTGAATGGCGGTCTTTTATTCGAGGGCAAGTGACTCGTGCATCTATTAAATTTGACATCGGTCAGGCTAATGCTAGGATTAATCTGCTCCAGCACTCCAATCAAAGGTACACGAACAAATTCCCTTCACTAACGTTTGCGTTTAACTCAGCATATGGCATTTTGCCTTTCCATTAGTAAGTCATTCAAATAGCAATTCTTAAAATTTTAATGTTCATCTGAGACAACGATGGCAATATTGATCTACTTGTCTAAAATGAGATTTAACTATTAATTCCAAGCTAGTAAGTCGAGCTAATAAATTGCTTATAAAAAATAAATACTCTTTTATGAATCATACTGTGCGAGCTACATTCTAGCTGGGTATAATAATAAACTCCTTTGCAAGAAAAAAATGTATCTACATTTGGTAACGGTAAACAACTTGGATAACTTAATTACGTTTTTGAATGGGTAAATGAGTTTTTCAAATAATAGGTTTTGTTAATATGCCCCTTTGGATTGACAGGCGTGCGACATACTTCCTAGTCTGTTCCTAAAAAACGAGCTTGTTTACCTTGTGATTCATCCATTAGCCGCATCTCTTGTTTAGATTTCCGATGATTTCCGTTCCAAGTCATTAGAACGTGTAGTATGTAATTTTTTTTATTCAAATGTTTCACTGTTTTCCTAATATTTCTCAGTTTGTGTCATGTAAGAGTTTCAATAGTCAGTTATTGATTGGTAAAACTAGTGGGAAAATTTCTGTTCTGTTGTTGTAATGTAATAGTGAATTTGAATGGGAAGTTTTGTCGAGTGCAGTATTTTTTAATCTTGGAGGGGTGAATATGTACTCAAACATGTTTTTCAGTTTTTGGGGAGAGTGTCATTCTTCTCTTCACTGGCTTTGAGATATGGTGCTCTCTACTTGTTGAAGATCAATAAAAGCACCTGCCTCTGCTGAGGTGATCAACCAACTTGGGATGCTGATGAATTACACTGGAAAAGGTGATAATCTACTGCTGAATTGATTGAGGCTATGTTGATTTCTTGCTAATTTTTCGGTGTTCATATTATTCATCGCTTGGGATACTTTTGTAAACCAAAGTGTCAGCTGTGTTTGCTGTCATTACTGTGTTGGAATAGCTGTCTGAAATTGAGGCTTTCTATTTGTTCGAATACTTCTCGAAGTGTTGCTGTCTTGATTGATGTAGCTGGTCCAGATGGTTCGGTGTATTGATGGAGCGGTAGGTTTAATTTATGAATTCCAAAGTTTATGTTGATTGCGTTCTACGTTGCTGCTCTTAAAGAATGCAACATCATCCTGATACCTGCAAGGGGGTCTCCCACTTTTAATTCATTTTATGTCTTTGATATTTCAACTTTTATAGATGATAGAAAACTGGTTATTACCATGCCTAATTTGAGATTTTTCTTTTTGTCTATAGCAGAGTGTATTCAGAAATTATGCTATCTTGTACTAATTCACTAGGTTGTGGAAGTTTATTTATTTTTGCTGAAGATTACTTCAAGGAATATTGACATTAGGCACATGTTGCCTTGATCGTTTGTTGAGGTAATGTCATGCTTAATATCCATTATTGGTAGTTTTTATATGCTAACTGATTAGTTATTACAGGCTGTATTGCCCTTACTCCTAGTAACTGCCAAATTCTTATTCATTCACAAGGGGAAATGGTCATGTTTTAGTACGTCGATAGAGAGCAAACGGATGTTTGTAGAGAAATGTTGCACAAATTTGATAATAATTTCTTTCATACTACTTTCACTTGCTCAAATCATAAAATTAAATGAAAAGTGCACTGAAGTAACCATTAATTTGGATATTTTAAATGTTTGCATTAAAAAAAATTCTTGCTATTTTGGAAATATTTCAAACTAATGATAGATTGTAGAAAAAGATCTTTCTACTTTGGTTGGGGTGAGATATTTTAATTCCTTTTCCGGCACCTGCTAAAAGTTATAAAAGATCTTTTTGCCCCATACAAAAATTACTTATGAAGTTTGTAGACACATTTTTAATTCATTGTTTTTAAAATTCAATAGTATTACTCCTACATGAACGTATTTCTACTTTGGTTGGGGTGAGTATTGTTTTTTTAAGTAGAAGCATTATCTTTTTAAACGTCAATTTTTATCACAACATAAATTTGTGCGGCTTAGTAATGGTTGTTGTAATTACTTAAGATTATTAGTTTGATGGATCCAAGAGCTCGGCCTATGGGGGAGCGCTCAATTGTGTTCAATTGAGAGGACGGTGGTTCGAATCCGCCTGGATTCCTTTTGAAGTTTATTATCGCTATATACTTAAAATTTTAAGTAATATTAGAATTTAATTTTGTGTGACTCAATTAGTGCCTGTTTATCTTCCCCGTAAAATAAAAGCACGTTGTGCAATCCGTTGAGTCTCTCTTTTTCTTTAGTTGAGTCTTACTTTCTTTTTATATGATAAAAAAATAAGTTTTGAGAGTGAAAACCAAGAACTAGTTTGGTCATAGGTTTTGTAAAAATAAATTTGGTTTCATTTGGCAAACACATGTTTGGTCATATGTTTTGGCTAAAATTACAAATCACGAAATTAGTTCAATAGCTGGTTTTGGGCTAAAATATCAGTATTACATGTTCTAAAACTTGTCCTAAACTTTTGTATTTTATAAAAGAATCAACTTTTTATTATTTTATGAAAATGTTGTTTTGTTGTATGTGTATATCATGTAGTTTATTTTAAAAATGATAATTTTGTACCAATTTTTTTTATGTACAGAATTATGATTTGCGATAATATAATGAATGTTATTGTAAAAATTGTGCGGGGCGTGTTATTTGGTCGCTTTCATTTAAGTTATATCCATATTTTTAAAATTATTTAACTTATACACTAATTTTTATAATTTCAGTGCTGAAGTTTTTACAAATTAATTAAATAACTTAAGCATTTTTTGCTAACTTCTTGAATTTTTTTTATTGCAAAACTAATGAATCCAGCACAAAACTTCAGCACTTCTGCTGAAGTTTTTAAAAACGAACTAATTAACTTCAGCATCTTCTGTTGAAGTTTTTGAAAAAGTTTTATGACAAAGCTAATTAATTTAGGACAAAACTTTAGCTTATTATGTCCAAAAGTTTTTATAAATGAACTAATAAGATGCTGAAGTTACTGAAATTTTTTTATGACAAAACTAATTAATTTAGGATAAAACTTCAACTTATTTTCTGCTGAAGTTTTTGAAAACTTCTAGAATGTTGAAGTTATGTATGATTGCCTTTGCTATTTCAGGCCTGTATGCCTGAAGTTTATGCGGAAAGTGGGTACGCTTGCAATTTATTTTGTAAAGCGTGTATAAGTTAAAACGTGACCCAAAAAATGAGTATAGATACAAAAGCCCCAATGTTACTGATTCTGGTACTGTTGGATAATTGTGATAGTTTTTATAACTTGTAGCTATAAATCAGTTTTATGTTTTTTCAAATTAAATTTGAAAAATATGTTTGAACGCCGATGTTCAAATGCATTTTTATATTCAAACTAAATTACACCCAAAAGGTCAAACTAAAAAATCCGTGAAATATTTTTCAAACTTGCTTTTCCAATTACGCTTGAGGCACTCTCTTAAAACTTAAAGAGCTCTTTCTATTAGGCGGAAAACTATGATCGATAAAGAGAATAACAAGTGACATTCAGATGTAGTCGAAACTAACTTTATATACTTTAATCCTACTAGAGAAAAGAACAAATATTTACAGTTTGATGGATATTCACGATCCAATGTAAAAGTCAAAACACTTTAAGGGTGTGTTTGGTATGAAGAAAAATATTTTTCGAAAATATTTTTTTAATTTTTTCATGTTTCGTTGATTTAAATATTTTTGAAAAGTTTTCCTTATCAATTTATTTTTCTCCAATTAGAGAAAAATATTTTTCTTATCAAGATAAGGTAAATTATTTTTCAAAACTCCTTTTCTACTTTCCCACCCTCCAACCCACCCGACTTCTCCAAATCCACCCACCTAATCCCATGCCATGCCTACTCACCCATTCCCTTTCCAAACCGTATTTTTTAAAAATATATATATATATATATTCAATTTTTTTTCCGTCACCACCTACAACCTTCCCTCCCCCAACTTTTTTTTTTTTTTTTTTTAATCTCAAGTTTCTGTTGTTTTCGTTTTTCTGCATCCCCACTCCCATCGCCCCACCGACCTCCCCATCCTCGCACAAAGATAGTTTTTTTTAAAACTTTTATTTTAGTAATTTTCAATTTTGTATATATTTTTTTCCGCACCCTCCCTCCCCCCTGTAGAATAAAATAATTTTTTTATATATTTTTAGTTTTTTCATCTTTCGGTTTACATGTTCGAAATTTTATAAGTTTCAAAGTTATGAGTTCAGAGGTTTATATGTTTGGAAGTTTATGGGTTCGAAATTTTGCGGTTTCGAAAGTTTATCGGTTCTTAAATTTATGAAATTTGTGAGTTCAAAAGGTTGTTGGTTTGAAAGTTTATGACTTCATGTTTATTGTATCTAAATTACTTTAGAATACTCTTGAGAAGTTATTTTTCTTAATTTGCGTACTAAACACCAAACACTGAATAAGATTATTACTTATTTTTCAAAAAAATATTTTTATATCAATCACACCCTAAGAGCATGCCACCAAGGAGTTGAATATAAGTGTAATACACGGTTTGACATGTTAACTTTGTCAAGTAATTATTTTGTCATTATAGAATTAGGTGTCATTGAAACTCCAATTCCCAGAGAAGAGGTGAAAAATGATAGTAATTACAAGTTAATGTAATATTTCTATTTTTTCTATTTTTCAAATATATTAAGTATTATTATATTTACTATATTTCTTTTGAATTTCTCTTATTCTTATTTCTTTTAACCTTCCAAAGTCGGTTTATGCTGTGTTTTCATTTAATTTTTGCCCCCCCCCCCCCCCACACACACACTAGTTTTATTATCTATTCATTCGTATAAAATCTTCTAAATTCAATTTGTTTTGTTATTAAGAAAGTACAGCAAATCATAAATTTCATATTTTACTTATATGAGTTGGTAGAAATTAGTTTAAATACCTGATTATAACTAATATCTAGTATTTTATAAATGCATGTATCACACATTAATGAGTTAGTAAAAAAATCATTATTGCAATTTGATTAATTAATTAACGTAATATTGTTCTCTATTTGGAAGATACTTACTACTTTTAAGATATTATTCTGTAATTATTTGGATCAATGTTATATACTTAGAATGATACTTAAATGATAAGGCATTACAAGATAGTTATCTTAATGCTTGCCAACTCTGCAACAAAGAGTTTAATATCTTTATATACAACAAAATTCAATCTAGAAATGATAAAAACCTATGTCTTCCCTGGGAAGGTGAACCGTAAAAGTTGCTATCATATAATCCTCTAGAAGTCACATGAGAATAAAAAGTTTTATTTGTCATTCATGTATTCTTTGATCCCAAGAATATATAGAATTAAACATGCAAATTATCTATATTCATTTCCTCCATTCTCAAGATCAGAACCAAGTTTGTTTGGTCGTAGCTTCTCGGTAAACTGTATATAAGTACAAAGAAAAAACTCCAAAAGCTATGCAAAAAGATACCATTCCGACAAGAATTACCAAAAAAAAAAATGTGGGATGTCGACAACTTGATTTAGTAATGGAAAGAATAAAATGTGGCTGTTAGATTTCTCACTATCATTTACTAATCACACATTGTGATGATCCGATCGGTCTTTTTAAGCATTTTCATCCCGTTTTGCTATTTGAAGTCTTGAGTAGCATCATTTTATGTATTGTGACTTGTATGAATCGTCGGTTTTGGTTTTCAGGTTAATCGAGATTGATTTGGAAGAATAATTCTCAACTAGAAAGCTTTAAATTGGAAGAATTGACCAAGTTTGACTTTTTTGAATTTGACCCCGGAACAGAGTTTTGAAAGTTTCATAGGCCCGGAAGGTGATTTTGAACTCGGGCGTATGCTCGAATTTGAAATTAGATGTTTCTAGAAGGTTTCGGCACATTGACGAAAATTGAAATTTAAAGGTTTGGAAAGTTTATAAGTTTGACCGGAAGTTGACTTTGAGGATATTGTATTCGGATTGTGGTTGCGGGAATTGGAATAGCTTCGTTATGTCATATGGGACTTGTGTGCAAAATTTGGGTTCATTCCGGGCTGATTTGATATGTTTCGGCGCGAGTTTTGAAAATTGAAAGTTCAAAGCTCAAAGATTTTGATTTGAGGTGCGAATAGTCGTTTTGATGTTGTTATGTGTTATTTGGGACCTCGAGTAGGTCCGTATTATGTTATGGGACTTGTTGGTATATTTGGACAGGGTCACGAGGGGCTCGGGTGAGTTTTGGACGTAGTTCGGATCATTTCAAATGGTTTTTGCATTGCTGGTTTTCTGCTGTTACCTGTTGCTTCTGGTGTTCTTAGCAATTGCGAATTCTTGTACGCGGTCGCGAAAGGTGCTTGATCAGTGGAGCCATTTGTTTTTTGCGTTCGCGCTCGGTTGAAGATTTTAGTCTTCGCCTTCGCGTCCATGGCTATGCGTTCACGTAATATTGAGTGGGGGTGGGTCAGTCTATATGGATTCTTCATCGCGCTCACAGTGAGTTGTACGCGGTGGCAGAAGTCTGGAAGAGTGTTTCATCGCGTTCGCGAGGGTTTTGCCGTGAACGCGTAGTGCAAAGTTAGGCAATGTGAGTTTGTGCTTCGCGAATGCGAGGCTTCTGCCGCGTTCGAGGGTTTCAACCATGTTTTTTCATTTTTGGAGCTATAGAGATCGGATTGAGGTGATTCTTGAAGAAAATTTCACCATATGAATTGGGATAAGTGTTCTCTACTCGAATTTGGTTATATTTCATGAATTTATTTTTGATTCTAGCTTTTGGTTGATGATTTTCAAAAAGAAAATTGGGGGTTTTGGCCTAAAGTTTCATAATGCAAATTTTTTGAGTTTTGAACATCGATTTGGAGTCGGATTTGAGTAAAACTAGTATGGTTGGACTCGTAATTGAATGGGTTGTCGGATTTTGTAAATTTTGTCAGGTTCCGAGGTGCGGGCCCAGGTTGGGCTTTTGGTTGATTTTAGGCTTTTGATTTAAGATTTGATCTTTTTCCGATCAGGATTGGTTCCTTTAGCATTGTTTGACATGTTCATTCATTTCATACCATACATAAGTCTTTATTGCTACATATTGATACATCACATCATTATTTTAGAGGTTGATGACCGAGTGAGGCCGAGGGCCTGATTGTGAGGATATTTATGGGATCTGGCTGCACGCCACAACATTTTTCATTGATTTTATGCCATGATTGTCTTGATATAGCGCTTGGGATGAAGGAGCCGTCCGGAGTCTGTACACACCCAATGAGCGAAGGTACCTACTGAGAGTGAGTGCCGAGTGGGGGGTGATTGGGAGAACTGAGTAAATTGATATTCTAAGAATATGCATATGGTCTTTGTGAGAAAGCACGGAAGAAAATATTATTGACTAATATTCTACGTTACAATAAGCCCTATTTATATGTATACATAACACATAACCTACTTCTATTACATAAGGGACTCAGACTAATTACATACATTCACATAACTATTCTAACACTCCCCCTCAAGCTGGTGCATATAAATCATATGTACCGAGCTTGTTACATATATAGTTAATACAAGGACCGGTGAGGTACTTGGTGAAAATATTTGCTAGATAATCATTCGACTTCACAAACTTTGTAGCAATATATCCCGCGAGTATCTTTTCTTTAACAAAGTGACAATCAATCTCAATGTGTTTAGTTCTCTCATGGAACACTGGATTTGACGCAATATGAAGAGCAACTTTATTATCACACACAAGTCCCATCTGACTAATCTTACCAAATTTTAACTCCTTGAGCAACTGTTTGATCCAAATTAGCTCACATGTCGCCATAGCCATTGCTCAATATTCTGCTTCTGCACTAGACCGAGCAACCATATTCTATTTCTTGCTCTTCCAAGACACCAAATTTCCTCCTACTAAGACACAATATGCAGACGTAGAACCTCTATGAAAAGGTGATCCTGCCCAATCATCATCTGAGTATCCAATGATCTGCTCATGGCCTCGATCCTCAAACAATAAGCCTTTACCCGGAGCTGATTTTATATACCGAAGAATGCAGACAACTGCATCCCAATGACTATCACAGAGAGAATATATAAACTGACTCACAACACTCACAAGAAAGGAAATGTCAAGTCTAGTCACTGTGAGGTAATTTAATTTACCAACCAACTGCCAATATCTTGCAGGATCGCTAAGAGGCTCCCCCTGTCCTGGTAGAAGTTTAGAATTCGGATCCATCGGAGTGTCAACAGGTCTACAACTTGTCATTCTTGTCTCCTTAAGAATATCTACGACATACTTCCGTTGTGAGATCACAATACCTGAGCTAGACTGAGCGACCTCAATACCCAGAAAATACTTTAATCTGCCCAAATCCTTAGTCTGAAATTGCTGAAAGAGATTTTGCTTCAACTTACTAATACCATCCTGATCATTGTCGGTAATAACAATATCGTCAACATAAACGACAAGATAAATATAGGTATTTGAAGCAAAATGTTGATAAAATATAGAGTGATCAACTTTACTACGAGTCATGCCAAACTCCTGAATAACTTTGCCGAACTTACCAAACCAGGCTCGAGGAGACTGCTTTAGACCATACAGGGACCGGTGCAACCGACATACAAGGCCACTAGACTCCCCCTGAGCAACAAAACTAGGTGGTTTCTCCATATAAACCTCATCCTCAAGGTCACCATGAAGAAAAGAATTCTTAATGTCCAACTGATAGAGAGGCCAATGGCGAACAGTAGCTATGGATAGAAAAAAGCGGACTTATGCTATTTTAGCCACGAGAGAGAAAGTATCACTGTAATCGAGTCCAAATATCTGATTATATCCTTTTGCAACAAGACGAGCCTTAAGTCGATCAACCTGGACATTTGGACCAACTTTGACTACATACACCCAACGACAACCAACAGTCGATTTACCCGAAAGAAGAGGAACAAGCTCTCAAGTACCACTTGTATGTAAATCACACACCTCGTCAATCATAGCCTATCTCCACCCGAGATGAGATAGTGCTTCACCTGTAGACTTAGGGATGGAAACAAAGGATAAATATGACACAAATGCACAATGGGATGATGACAGACGATGGTAACTTAAACTGACATAATGGGGATTAGGATTAAGTGTGGATCATATACCTTTTCGTAGTGCAATCTATTGATTAAGAGGAGACAAGTCCGCAGTATTAGCAGGGTCTGGTGTAGGACGTGAATAAGCTGGGCCTGATGTTGGGTGCAGACGATGATGATAATTCAGGAGTGGTGGAGCTGTAGAAGGTTGAACTGGACCAGGTGGTGGAACAGGACTATGTGGTGGCATTGGACTCGGTGGTGGCATTGGAGCTATAGGTGGTGGAGTTGCAACTGGAGTTGTAGGTGGTAGAGCTGCAACTGGAGCTATGGAGGAAGATGAATGGGAGATAGTGACTAAATCTCCAAAAGGGGAAACTGGTAGCACCTCAGAAATTTCTAAGTGATTAACTGGACCTGTGAAGTATGATTGGGTTTCAAAAAGGTAATATCAGGAGACATAAGAAACCACTGGAGGTCAGGAGAATAACATCGATATCCCTTTTGCATTCTCGAGTAACCCATAAATATGCACTTAAGAGCACAAGGAGCTTACTTATCATTTCCTGGTGTAAGGTCATGAATAAAACACGTACACCCAAAGACACGGGGTGGAAGAAAGAACAAAGGTAAGTGGGGAAACAAGATAGAGAATGAAACTTGATTCTGGATAGCCGAAGATGGAATATGATTAATAAGATAGCAAGATGTAAGAATTGCATCGCCTAAAAAATGCAACAGAACATGAGATTGTATGAGTAGGGTACGAGCAATTTCAATAATATGTCTATTCTTTCTTTCAGCAACCCCATTTTGTTGGGATGTGTACAGACAAGATGTTTGATGAATAATCCCATGGGAGTTCATAAACTGCTGAAATGGGAAAGAAAAATACTCTAGGGCATTATTACTACGAAATGTGCGGATAAAAACCCCAAATTGATTTTGAATTTCAGCGTGGAAGGTCGGGAAATTAGAAAACAACTCAGATCGATTTTTCATCAAAAATATCCAAGTGCACCTGGAATAACCATCAATGAAACTGAGAAAGTAGCGGAATCCCAAGGTAGAACTGGCCGGACTAGGATCCCAAACATCTGATGGACTAAAGTAAAAGGTGACTTTGCTCGATTATGAAGACGCCGCGGGAAATAGGAGCGGGTATGCTTACCGAGCTGACATGACTCACATTCTAGAGTGGACAAGTGAGATAAGCCAGGTACCATTTTATGAAGTTTTGACAAACTGGGATGTTCCAACCGTTATGTAATAAATTTAGTGAATCAGTAACGGGACAAGTTATTGAAGGAAGACAAGATGCGATTCCATGTGAATTTTGCAAGGATAAGGTAATAAAGTCCATCTGATTCACGTCCGGTACCAATGATCCGCCTTGTACTGCGTTCCTGTATAAAAACAAGGTCATCAAGAAATAAAACAACAGATTTAAGTGATTTGGCTAAGAGACTAATGGCTATAAGATTAAAAGGACTACCAGGAACATAAAGAACTGAGTCTAAAGTTAAGGAAGGAAGTGGACTTTCTTGACCTATTGCAGTTGCCATGGTTTGAGACCCATTGGCCATTGCGACTGTTGGAAGAGATTGAGAATATGAAATACTAGTGAAAAAGAGATTTGTTACTAGAAATATGATCAGATGCACCTGAATCAATGACCCAAGACTCAGAAGTTGAAGATTGGGAGACACAAGTCATGCTACTATCTGTTGGAACACTAGAGGCTAATCCTGAAGATGTCTGTTTACGTGCTTTGTACTAAAGGAACTCAATATAATCCGGTAAAGAAACCATCTGGATTGGATTCAATGCATTGGATCCAACGGATTGTGAGTCTAAGGCTTCTAATAAGAATGACATTATAATTTTAACGCAAGAAAAAAAATCATAAACCCTTATGGAAATTACTATTAACGCCAGAAAAATCAGAAAATTTTGTGAAAATCACTGTTCACGCGAAAAATCACTGTTCACACCGGCAAAATATAAAAGTGCTCAGAATTTGGTTTATATTGGATGGGTAGTCTCGGAATTGCGATCCGATTACACTGTCTAAAAGAAATTTTTTCAAATTCTAGGTATTTTCAGGTGACTTTTTCTTGGGTTTGGTCGCCTATGTCTTGGGAACCTTTTGGTGGTGTTGGAATTTGCATAACACTGATAATTAGTGACTTTGACGTAAATAGTCACTTAGGTCACCGGGAAATCTCACGGTGACTGAGTTCTTTCTTCCCGGATGTTGCTGGAATGACGCACAATGATCTCTTCTCACCAAAGCTCTGATACTATATGAGAAAGCACGGGAGAAAACATTATTGATTAATATTCTATATTACAATAAGACCTATTTATATTTATACATAACACATAACTATTCTAACAGTCTTTATCACTGATTTACGTCGCATTTTGAATGCACACTTGACATACAGGCATAGAGATGCATTTCTTCTCATGCTGTATAGTATCACATAATTTATGACTTCTCATACATCTTGACATACGGGAATAGAGAGACATTTTACACTTGCTATCTGAAAGAAAAATGAAACATCTTATTTATTGTTGAAAGGATTTTTGGAAAAATCACAGTTTTCAAACTTACTCATATTTTTGAAAATTTTGGTAAAAGATTTGGGTTTTCACTGAGATACTTGAAAAACATGCCTATTTTCTGGAACTGTGAATGAGTTGAGCGATTTATTTATGAGATACTCCTTTTATTACTTTACTATGTTTTTATGAATTGTTGTGGGATATTGACCTTTGTTCTAGCTCGTCACTACTTTCAACCTAAGGTTAGGTTTGTTACTTACTGAGTACATGAGGTCGGTTGTACTCATACTACACTTCTGCACCTTGCGTGCAAATGTTGGCTGCTGATGTTGCTGAGATCGACAGAGCTGGATTTGAAGATGTACTTGCGTTCCGGTTGTAGTCGCCTCTTGTTCATGGTAGCCTTAGAATATATAAGTCTGTTTATGTACTTTTCAAATAGATAATGTATTTATTCGTACCATCTTTGTAAATTCTAATCTTAGAAGCTCATGATTTTTACTACCAGTCCTTGGAAAATGTATAGGATTTAGGTATTTTCTTTTACTTAATTGTCTTATTAAATTTCATTGGAATTGGATAGTTGTTAATTGGCTTACCTAGCGGGTTGGGTTAGGTTCCATCATGACTAGTTGAATTTTGGGTCGTGACAAGTTGGTATCAAAGCTCTAGGTTCATAGGTTCTACAAGTCACGAGCAAGTGTCTTGTAGAGTCTTGCAGATCGGTATGATGACGTCCATACCTATCTTCGAGAGGCTACATGACATTTATGATATACTTACCACCTTTTTCCCTTATCGTGCAACATTGATTCGGCTTGAAGTGTAACTCTTTGAATTCCTTTGACGCATTCGTATGCGCACATGAGCGCTCGGTATCAGCTGTACATCGACTACTTGTGATTCCATGGTTGAGGTGCGAGATGTGATTTTGGCGTTCTGATGATGGGCCAGTCGGGAGGACTTGATGCCGAGTTTTTACTATAGCTTGAGCACGAAGATTTTGATTGTGTGAGCACGTGCTTTTGGACTTATACATCCGGTAGTGTTCCTATGAGTGGAATTTGTGGCTCCATGAGTGGTTGGATGGCTATATAACGAGTATGATGTGGCGGCGGGAAGTGTTCAGATTGTTCGAATGTGACGAGAAAAGTTTGCATGAGATGTGGAAAGGACTATTGGGTATTTGATTTTTGTCTTGATGCGGTGTATGGTTCATAGTTATGAGTGCATTGAAGGATACTCTCTGTTGCTTAATGGTGGAACGAAATAAGTTCTCATGTCTCATTGTTGAGATCAAACTCAGGAAGGTTAGACGATTTCGTAGTAGTTGTGGTTATGAAAGGGTATAAAGAGATGTCAGTTGAGGCGAAACAGGTAGGTTATAACCTGCGAGGTGATCTACGTAAGTGTAATTTTTATGATGTTGTGTGGAGGATTTCTCATCTATCAGTGGGTTATATTTGTGCAATTTGAGTTTGGATAGGTTGTAATAGTTGACCGGACCATCATGAGGATGAATGCGAGAGTTGCAGATGATTTGAGGTATTATATGGTTGTATTAAATGAACTTATGAAGGATTTAGTTGATTTCAGTGCAGGATTATGTCAGTATAGAGTATGGGTATTGTGAGTTATCAACTGTTTTGTTCTATGGCTTTGAGCCAAGTGGGGGAGTCTGCTATCGACGAGTTGATTGCACGATTATGTGTTGTATTGGTTTCAGTTTGAAGTATACATGTGAATTAGTTAGGTTGAGATCGAGGATGGCTCGAGTAAGGGAATATTTGGATATGGGTTGTATTACACTTTATGATATATGTGAATCATAGAATGATTGAGTGGTTATTCGTGAAATATGTAGTGTGCATGGAGTAGGAATTTGCTCGATTGCTTAGAGGTGTGGATTGCTTCTTTGTGTGTCGTCGTTCTAATGGGGCACAAGTCGTTTGGCTCGTTTGGGGCGGCGCAATTGAGATTTGAGTGAAGTGGATGACTCTTGACAATGGTTTTAATGGATTCAAGATTTATATATAGCAATTCAAAATTTCGGATTGATATATGGTTAATATATGATATTTGCATTAGATGGTGTCGAACTCGCGATATTTCCATATCCTTATGGATTCTACATTTCAGTATCAGGATGGTGAAGGAAACGACTTTAGATTCGCAGAGGGTCTCTTCACAGTGGGTATCTTGGTTGTGGTACTTTTGGGGTGCTGGAGAGAGAATTGAACGACTTATGGGCCTTAGGACGGGGTGATTTTATGCTAGAGTTCGTGGGGTGAGTTTTGGTTAAAGATCGTGGTGTTCTAGCAAGGAGAAGTATCAATTCGAAGACAATTTGGAAGGAACTCGGAGGAATAAGGCAGCTTGGTAGTAAGTTGGATCAACATAGTAATGGATATGATTTGTTCTTTGGGTACTTATGATGTGGCGAGTCTCTTCAGGTGTTTTGCAGCAATGCTCTTGGGTATTGGCGGCCTGCGTGGCTTAGAAGATTTAGAGAGATTCAGTTTTGATGACTTGGTCAGGTGCAGATGGGTTTCAAAGTGTTCTCAATGGCTTTTTACCATGGTTCAAGGTGTATATTTTTTACTGGTGTGATGAACATGTAGCGTGTCGTGATTTTCTCCTGGATGAGATCAAATGGAAGGTTCCTGGCTAATTGAGTATGTAGTTTGCTTGTGACTCGGTGTGGATTATGAGGTCCTCGTACTTTTCATATGATGACATGATAGGTGTGGTGTGTTGAGCGGGATCGAGATTTGTAGGTGCAAGGTCACGGGTCAATTTTGAAGGGAATGCCATAAATTCTTAGGCAACATGGACGGTTTCAGATGACTAGGTGAATGATATTACTACTCGGTATTGCTTGAGGGGAGTGTACATTTCAAAAGGCGCAATGTGTTTCGATTTGCGAATGCTTCAGTGGTATTGCGGTATTCTCGTGGTTGATAGATTGCTGATTATTAGATATTTCTATGTGGCACAGAAGAATTAGAGAAGTATTCCTCGTGGGAGAACCGTTCATGAGAGATGTGTTAGGCATTCGGGTGGTGGAGTTGGGATCAGATAAGGTGATTCGTGTGTTTATGGATTTGAATACTGGGAGTTCTCAGAAACATATTGTTTCGTGGTTATGGACTGTGAAGTTGTGGACATAGCTAGCCATATGATAGTAAGTGCTATGATTTAGTCATTGTGGACCTTTGGAGGGTTATTTATCTATGTGTGGGTGACTAGGGTTTATTTGGGGGTCCATTGGTAGACCCAATCAAGATGTGTATTCTACATCAGGTCGGATTAGTGGACTCCGTACTGCCATTGTTGAGGGGTGTGCCATTCAGTTAGAGTTGAGTTTGTTAGTGTTCGGATATGTTCCATGAGTTACTCTCCTATGTTACGATGGGTTGTGATTTGTTGGTTGTATTCACACATAGTGCGGTTTTGTCGGGGCCTTATAGCGTAATTTGAATGAGATGGGTATTTGGGTGATTCATGATTGATTGCGCATTGGTTATTGTAAAGACTCGTAAAATTTCATGTCTAAAATAATGCCCGAATAGGTCCCCGTGTTGTTATAACTGTAGAGATTCTTAAAAACGGACCCTTTTTGAAGTAAAAAGTACCCCGGGACTTAAAACACAAAATTTTCCAGAATTGCGCTGTTATGTGAAGCACTATGCGATCGCATAACGGGTATGCAGACCGCATAGTGGTCGCATACCTGGACAGCCTTCTGTCATTTTTGAGGATAGCTATGCGGCCTAAGATGCGATCGCATTTTGGAAATACGGATCGCATAGCTGTTGCATTCTTGCACCTCCATTTTTGCGGGGGAGGTTATGCGACGCACTATGCGATCGCATAACAGTATGCGGACCGCATAGTGGTCGCATACCTAGGCAGTCCGGTTTTATTTTTGGCCTATTTTAGGGCCAACTATGCGACAGGAATGCGGACTCCTGACCGCGTTCCTGCTTCGGAGCTCTTTAATTTCTAATTTTCGCACCCGACCCCCAGTTTAATAAAACACCCCCCTTCATTTTTATCATGCATCTGAACAAAAATAGAGAGAAGTGAGAGTGGGTTCAAGAGAGAGAAGTCCTCATCTTCCCCAAATCGATTTTTCAAATATCACTCAAGACCGGAAATTACCGAGTAATTGTCATCTTCTTCACTCTAAGAGGTAAGTCCCCACCTCATTTCCTTTTAATTCTCAGATTTTAGTTAGAATGAAACACACATAGGTTGGTTCTTGAGAATGAAAGTTGAGACCTTGCATGCATGTGAATAATCTTCCATGACCTAGTAAAGGGAAGCTAGTTAAAGTAATCTTACACTAAAAAGGGTTTAGTTAATCAAAGGAACCACATGGTGTTTGATAAAATGCTCAAATGAATTCAACATTCCTAATTCTAAGTGAAATATGTCACATTGTGGACTAGATTGACGGTGCTAGACGGTTCGGTGAATTATGATAGATATTAAAGGGAAATTTCGACTCGAGGTATGTATGGCTAACTTTAATCTTCGTAGAGTCACCTTGTTGATGTCCGAGCATTCAGTGTGAGTTTCTTGCTGAGTATATGTGAATTGATTGTCCGGCTATGTTGAGGTGTAAGATTTCATTTTTTTCTGATTTTCTTAGTCGATTACCATGTTAAGTGAAATTGTGAAAGGTGATTTCTTTGTGATTACTCTATCATGTGCAAGGTTCGTTAAATGCTTGAATATGTTGGTATGAAAGAATGGTAACAAACCCAAATGTGTGAATGTGTCTAAGGGCTAAGGGTTGTGTAACAAGTGATGAAAAAGAGTTATGGATTGATTTAATTGAACTAAACGACCATGGCAATATTGTACATGACTCATTATCTGGCAAGGTTTATTGTGGCTTGATTTCATACAGATTGTTGGATGTAATGAATTTATATTCTTGTTGATGAAAATCTTTGTGATTGAATTAATGGTTGATAAAGACTATTGTGAACACATGATTGTTTGGTTGTTATGAAATTATACTCTTTATGATATGAATCCTTGTGATTGAATTGTGGGATGTTATTGTTGCTATGAAATGTGATTGTACGGTAGGATCGGATTGCGCACCGCAACAGAAGAAATAAGGTTGATGTGAGAGTAAATAAGGGTGGAATGTGAATTGTACGGTGGGATAGGGTTGCACGCCGCAACAAAATGTAATAAGGCTGAAGTGTGATTGTCCGGTGGGATCGGGTTACACGCCGCAACATGAAGTAATAAGGATGGATTGATGAGAAGGAATAAGGGTGGAATGTGATTGTGTTGAAATAAGAATCTGTGAAACTTTTAATTGTGGTTGTTTCTGTTTCTGTGCACTATTTGTTGGTTCCATTAACTGTCTCTTATATTTGTATTGTTTGATTTTACTTAGAGTAAAGCTTATTCATACATACTAGTACTATTCCACGGTACTAACGTCCCTTTTGCCGGGGGTGCTACATCTTTGATATGGATGTAGGTGGTTCTATAGCAGGTAGCTCAGCCCGCCGTTAGTGGTGCCTCCTCCTCATCTTTCAGCAGTTCTGGTGAGCCCCATCTCCTCTCAGGGCCGTGTATGGACTATATCATTCCCTTTTTCTTAGGTTGTAAAAGGTATAGCCGGGGCCTTGTTGCCGGAAAGTTATGTAAAACTCCTAGTAGTCTTAGAGGCTCCGTAGACACTGTGTGGGTTGTACATATATGTATATTTTGGGCGGTAGTTGTACTCACTCATAATTGGGGATCACATCGGAAATGTTGTATGTAACTTGTATGTTATGGATTATCTATTGTTGAAGGTTAAAAGAGGAAAATGAATTTATGTTGTAAATCGTACTTTGAATCTAAGTTGGCTATTTCATATGGAAAAATGTGTATTATGAACACGGGGTAATGCGTTGGGTAGACAAGGCAATCCAGGTCCGCTTGACTGGATTTATCCGGTTAGGCGTCGGTCTCGTCCCTCGGTTTTGGGGCGTGACAGTTATGTTCTTTCGGGTTTTTCTGGAATTATAGAATTTGCTTCTCCGTGGTTATGGTCATGCACTCTGGGTACTTGATGTCGCCTTGTGCGTGATTATTATTTTGGGCATGGTGACTCGAGGTATCTCACATGGGCCAGTGTATGATGGGGTCGCGCATTGTGGCAAATTTATGTTGAGATATGATCCTTTTGTGTTAGATTCATGTATTATGGTTCTACGGTGTGTGATAGGTTCTTAACATTGCGTTGTGGTGGTGAGCTTGTAGGACAGTTATCTTATTTGAGCCATTTTCGTGATTAAGTACATTTGGATTGTTGCTTATTGGTGCATGGATTGCACGGTTTGTGGATCTAGGTAGTATTGGTGTTGTGTGTCAGTAGAGTAGTTGGTATTTAATAAGATGAAGTCATCGGATCTAGGATGGGCGCTATCAGATTTGACTGCTGTATATTTGGAAGGATAACATCGGAAGTCGTGTTAGAAATTGGCTATAGTTCTTGTTGAAGGAGAGGGAGCTCCATGACTTGTTGATCTGATGATGAATGGTTATGGGTTTCCGCATGTTTCTTTCATCATCAATAGTGTACGGAGGTTTTATGAAGAGGTTTGTTTTGACATGAGGTTTATTACCGGAATTGGGTTGTTTTGGACAACTGTTGTGATTAGAAATCAATGCTATGAGTATTTGAGTTATGCGGTATATCATTTGATTACATCTTGGGTTATGGATATGGCTTGATAGAACTTGTTCAGACTTATACAGAGTGTTGATGCGAGATTTTGATCTTATAGGAAGTTCCGGATGTTGGAAATTGGATTCTAAGGCTTATGGGCTAGGTTGAATTAAGAACAATCTCAGTTATGTTGTGTTATCAGACCTATTTGGGATAGGGTAACGTGAGATAACCCCCGGGTATGTGCATGGTAAGGTTACACGGCGGTTTGATGGTTTTTGGAACAACTCTTGGCACGTTCGAGGATGAACATATGTTTAAGTGGGGGAGGAATTGACGACCCGACTGGTCGTTTTGAGCATTTCCATTCCGTTCGACTTTTTGAAGTCTTGAGTAGCATCATTTTATGTATTGTGACTTGTGTGAATCGTCCGTTTTGGGTTTTCAAGTTAATCGAGATTGATTTGGAAGAATGTTTCTCAATTAGAAAGCTTTAAATGGGAAGAAATGACCAAGTTTGACTTTTTGTGAATTTGACCACGGAAAGAAGTTTTGATGGTTCCGATAGGTCCGGGTGGTGAGTTTGGACCCGGGCGTATGCTCGGATTTTCATTTGGATGTTTCTAGAAGGTTTCGACACAAATTGGTGAAAATTGGAAATTTGAAGGTTTAGAAAGTTCATAAGTTTGATCAGAAGTTGACTTTGAGGATATCAGATTCAGATTGTGGTTCCGAGAATTTAATAGCTTTGTTATGTCATTTGGGATTTGTGTGCAAAAGTTGGGTTCATTACAGGTTGATTTGATATGTCTCGGCGCGAGTTTTGGAAACTGAAAGTTCAAAGTTCATAGATTTTGATATGAGGTACAAATCGTTGTTTTGATGTTGTTATGTGTGACTTGAGGTGTCGAGTAGGCCCGTATTATGTTCTGGGACTTGTTAGTATATTTGGACGGGGTCCCGAGGGGCTCGGGTGAGTTTCGGACGTAGATCGGATCATTTCAAATGGTTTTTGCATTGCTGGTTTTCTGCTGTTACCTGTTGCTTCTGGCGTTCTTCGCGATCGCGAAGGCTTGGCCGCGATCGCGAAAGGTGTTTGGTCAGTGGAGCCATTTCTTCTTCGCATTCGCCCTGGGTTGAAGATTTTAATCTTCGCGTCCGCGTCCATGTCTATGCGTTCACGTAGTGTTGAGCGGTGGTTGGTCAGCCTATATGGATTCTTCATCGCGTTCGCAGTGTGAGTTATCCGCGATCGCGAAATTCTGGAAGTGTGTTTCATCGCGTTCGCGAGGGTTTTGATGCGAATGCGTAGGGAAAAGTGAGGCAGTGTGGGTTGTGCTTCGCGAACGAGAGGCTTCTACCGCGTTCACGAAAGAGGGACATCAGGGCAGATTATAAGAACTCTATTTCGAGGGTTTCAACCAATTTATTTTTACAATTCTGGAGCTATGGAGTTCGGATTGAGGCGATTCTTGAAACAAATTTCACCATATGAATTGGGGGTAAGTGTTCTCTACTCGTTTTTTGTTATATTTCATGAAATTATTTTTTATTCTAGCTTTTGGTTGATGATTTTCAAAGAGGAAATTGGGGGTTTTGGCCTAAAGTTTCATAATGTGAATTTTTGAGTTTTGAAAATCAATTTGGAGTTGGATTTTAGTGAAACTTGTATGGTTGGACTCGTAATTGAATGAGTTGTCGGATTTTGTAAATGTTGTCGGGTTCCGAGATGCGGGCCCGGGTTGGGCTTTTGGCTGATTTTGGGATTTTGATTCAAGATTTGATATTTTTCGATCGGGATTGGTTCCTTTATCATTGTTTGATGTACTTGAGTTGTTTTTGGTTAGTTTCGAGCCATTCAGAGGTCGGAATGCACGAGATGGCATTTTCAGTGCATCGCTTGGCTTGCTCGGTATTCAGATTTGCTTGTTCGAGGTAAGTAATACTTCTAAACTTGGTGCTGAGGGTATGAAACTCTGAATTACGTGTTATATGATTAGTGTTGAGGTGATGCATATACTAGGTGACAGGCGTGTGGGCGTACATCGTGTAAGTTGTAATTTCGTTATTGTGGTATTATGAAGCTACTAGATCATATCTGTAACCATGAAATCAACGTACTAGAGCTATTGCATTGTGTTTCATGTTAGAAACCATGTCTAGGCTGCTGATAACTAGAGATTTTTACATATTATTTACTCTCTTTTGCTTAGGTTTTGGGGCAAAAATGCACTAAGGTACTCCGGAAAACTAATGCAAGATGCTTAAATTGCAGGTTTTGAGTCAAATTGAGGTGAATGGATAAAAATAACTTAAACAGGAGCCAAACATGCACAACCCAGGAACCCAGCAAAAGCGCTGACAACACTATTAATACGCTGCATTGGAAGACATTCCGCTGGAGCGGAATTCTGAGGGCGGCTCTGGATTGAGGTTCAGAGAGGTGTGCGCCGGCGGTTGGAACCGCTGACAGCGCCAAAATTTCGCTTCCGCGTTTTCATGTCCGCTGGAGCCCTCAATAATCCGTTGGGAGCGAAATACCAACTTCAGAGAGTTTCAAAAAGAGGTCCTTCACAAGAGCACGATCAACAATAAAATTCCGCTGTCGCGCTTTCCAATTCCGCTGAGGCGCTCAAGATTCCGTTGGGAGGTGAAATGTGGTTCAGAGAAGTGCCAGTTCAAGAACCACGATCCGCACTCATTATTGCACGGCCGCGGAAGCTATTCCGTTGGGGCGCTCAAATTTCCGCTGACAGCGGAACCTCCGTAGGAGCAATTTTGTCAAGTATTTTCAGCCGTGTATAAATACTTCTTTTTCTCATTTTTAGGGCATCAGATATTTTAGGGAGCTCGTGGATAGAATCTTTTTACCTTTTTGAGTAATTTTAGCATGGATTCTACTCTTAATCTTAGATTTTATCTTTGTAATCAACATTTATGGGTTTAATTTCATCTTCTATTTTGATTTCTTCCATGAATATGAGTAGCTAGACCCATTATCTAGGGTTGTGACCCAACTCTAGTGTGGGTATCTAATGAGTTTTTAATTTTAGGGTTCACTTGTTATTGGGTAAGTGATATTTAGTCTATTTCATTCTTAATTTACTGAATTAGTGGTTGCAAACACTAATTCATGCCTTTTTAACTAGGGTTGCTCTTGAGAAAGATGACCCAAGTCTAGGTAAAATAGGCTAACAAGGAATTAGGGTGAATTCAAGAGATTGATAGCCCCAATTAAAGGGTAGATACTAGATATAGTAATACCCGACTTGGCAAAGTCACCCAAACTACCGAGAGGTATAGGGTGAGTAATTGAGTGTGAGGTTATATCACAAGCCCATGATCAACAAGTTTATCCTAGAGTTTAGATCCCGTTAGATACTCGCCTAGGGGTAAGTTGCATCCCTAGTGCTTTTTATAACTTGATAAAATCCCACAAAAATATTGTAGCTAGCTTGATAGTAGCAATCTTTAGTATTAAACTTAGTATAGACTCAAACCAACCCATGTTTAGAAGAGTAATTAAGAACAATACACACTCCTAAATCGGATAGAAACTCAACTCCCATCATCTAACTCCCTGTGGATTTCGATCCCGATCCTATCGGGTAAAAGCTACATCAACCTTTCCTTTCCATTCTATAGTGGTATATGTGGGACTCGATCACTTTTTGGCGCCGTTGCCGGGGAGTTAAAACGGTGTTGGCTATCTATTCGATTAGTTGTGTATATTGTTTTTCTTTCCTTTTATTTGTTAACTTGTGTGTTTAAATCGCTAAAGGTACATCTGACTGATCCTCTAGGCAATGTTATATCGGGGGAGGAGGTAGATGATAATAGGGAAGATGAGGTATGTAGTACCTCAAGCTCAAACGGGGAAGATGACTAAGGCAATGTGTTTGAATAAGGATGATTCATTGGTGTTACGACGCTCTCTTGTTAGGTCGACTGTTGGTATTCAAGGTTTCTTGGTGACACAGAGGAATTATGGGGGTATCCCTCATGGAATGATAAATTATTAGGGGTGTGTTACATATTTGAGTGGTGGAATTGGGATCAGATAGTAATTGGTGCGCCTCATGGATTTTGAGACTGGGAGTTTTCATGAACAAATTATTTTTGTAGTCGTGAACTACGAGGATGCGAGCAAAACTAGTCAGGTGTTAGTATATGTCATGATTCAGTCATTATGAACCTTTGGAGAGTTATCTACCTGTTGTGGATTACCAGAGTTGATTTAGAATATAATTATTGGTAGGCCAGTATGGGTGTGTGTTCTACACTGAGTCAGAATTGTTGACCCCAAATTGCTATTGTTGAGGGATGCACCATTTGATTGTCATTGAGCTTATTCGTGTTTTGGAGTGATCTATGAGTTACATTTCAATGTTCGAGGAGTTTTGATCATTGGTTGTATGTGCATAGGGTGTAGTTCTATCAGGGCTTTATAGCGAGATTTGAGTAAGGTAAGTAATTGGGTGTTGCAGGATTGAGACGTGTTGGTTATGTTCTTTCTGGTTCGGATGGCATGGTATCGTCCGATTTACCCGTGGTTATGGCAATGCACTTTGAGTAATTGATGTCAAATTTCGCATGGTTATTGATTTTGAGCAAGGTGGCTTGGAGTATGTCATGTGGTCCAACGGTTGGATGGGAACACGCTCTACAACTGAGTTAGGTAGAGGTATGATCCTTGGTGTCGGATTTGTGTGATATGGTTTCACGATGTGTATCAGGATGTTAGCATGACGTGGTAATGGAAAGAGTAATGACATGATAGTCCTCTCGTGTGAGTCTTCTCTATTTTAGGAATTGAGCTCTTGGGATGTTGTTATTGAGTGCACGAGTTGCACAAGTTATGGATCTGGATGACATTGATGCTGATCGAACGAATGGCTGCTGGTTTCTACGTGTTTCTTTCACCAACGGCACCATATGAAGGTGTTTAAGCGAGGTTTTGTTTGATAAGAGGTTATTTACCAGTATTGGGTTTTTATGAGCAACGATTGGATTATGAGTCATCGCTATGAGTGTTGAGTCATGCGGTATATTATGTGATTTTATCTTGTGTTGCGGATATGGCTTGATACAACATGTTCAAACTATTTCAGCTTATAGTTGTGGAAATTTGATCTTGTGAATGGACTCAGAAGTGGAAATTTAATTCTAAGGTTTATGGGTCAGGATCAGACTTCGAAATTTCAACTGTGTTGTGTTATTAGACCTATATGGGGTAAGGTGACGTGGAATCACCTCCGAATATGTGCATGGTAGATTACACAACAATTTTTGGTGGTGTTGGAACAACTCCAGGCACGTTCAAGGACGAACGTATGTTTAAGTGGGGGAGAATGTAACGACCCGGTCGGTCGTTATGTAGAACTTGCATTAAAGTTTCTTTTATTGACTTGTCATAGGTTGGTTATACTGTTATTGATGTGTTAGAGTTGGTAGGCTTGAAATCGAAATGGTTGTAGTGAGAGTTTAGTCACTTAGTCTTTAAAAATGGCCTTATAGTTGAAAACGTCAACTGAGAGTTGACTTATTGGTAAATGACCTCGGAATGCGGATTTTATGGATCGGATAGCTTCGTCAGGTGATTTGGGACTTAGGAGTGTGTTCAGAATAATTTTGTGATGTCCGGTGTTGAATTAGGCTTGAATTGGCGAAAGTTAGTTTTTGATGATTTCCGGTCGGCAGTGGAAATTAGGCTACGGGGTCGGAACAGGTTCGTAATGGCATTTTGGATATGTCTGCAAACTTTCAGGCCAATCGGAGTTGTTTTGGATAGTTTCAGCATCGTTGGGGATTTTAGAAATATCAAAGTTCTTAGGCTTGAATCCGATGTGATTTTGGTGTTTCGATGTTAGTTTTGGTGTTCCAAGGGTGAGACTAAGTTTGAATGATCATAAGTAATGTGTTGGTATATGTGGTTGGGGTCCCGAGGGGCTCGGGAGTGATTTCGGGTGATTAACGGACACTTTTGAACTTAGGAAAAATGCTGGTTTTCTGGTGTCAGTGCAGCAGGAAATTGTTTATCGCGATCGCGTAGAGTAAGAGTCGAGGCAGGTGAAATTGTTCTGTGCGATCGCGTAAGTGTGTCTGCGATCGCATAGGTTGGCATGCTAGGGCAGTGCGATCGTGTGGCCTTGCTCGCGATCTCGTAGGGTTATAGGCGCGTGAGGAGAGAGAGTCCATTTGTTCTTCGCGATCGCGTGTGTAGGGTTGCGATCGCGTGGGGTTGAGGTTCTGTGAATCGCAGTCGCGTGTGAGGTTTTGCGATCTCGTAATAATTATCTAGGTAGGATAAAAATAAACCCTCCACGACCATTAGACCTTTTAACACCATTTTTGAACGGGAAAAGAGCTTGGAGGCGATTTTGGAGAGGGGAAATCATCGTTCATCATTGAGGTAAGTACTTTGGACCCAAAAACTCGATTATAGGTGATTAAGGAACATAATATCAATGTTTAATTCATGAAAATCAGTAGAAAAAGATGGGGTTAGGGCTTGAGATTATGAGACCTTTAGGGATCGATTTGAGGGGTCAAACGAACTCCGATTTTAGTGTTATTTATATGTACGGGCTCGTGAGATGATGAAGAATATTTTGGTATAAAATTTGTCGAGTTCCGAGACGCGGGCCCTGGGGGTTGGGTTTTGACCGATTTCGGGTTTTGTGCTTAAAATCGATATTTTTCAATTGGAATTCATTCCTTAAGCATAATTTGATGATAAAGATCTGATCATTATAGATTTGGAGAATTCGGAAGTTGATACGAGAGGCAAGCAGGTCGCAAAGTAGCTTTTCGGGGTAGTTTGAGGTAAGTAATGTCTTTTAATCCTGTCCTGAGGGTATGAAACCCCGGACTTTACATCCTTTCACGGATTTTGGAATGCAAAGATTGGAACTTTGGAGATATATTCCTTTTTAGGCAACTATTGAGTTGCGAAACCGATTTTAAAGCCTAGGCTTAATAGTGTGTGTATATATATATATATATATATATATATATATATATATTTGATATAGTTTGGGCTGTGAGCCATGTTTGGGACCTAGTGCCGATCTGTTTACCCCTTGGGGGATGTTTTTACTATTTTCCTCACTTGATGTGTTATGCTTTTCACTCAGTCTCTTCTTGATAATTATTTTGACACTCAGAGTATTTTGACGCTATTTACTGAAAATGAAACACTGTTTTGGGTTGAGAACCCAGTATATTTATGGTCTTAGGGGCATGTTGAGAGTGCCTGATTGAGTGAGGCTGCGGGGCCTATGTTGTGAGGATGATATGATATGAGAGATTCCGAGGGCCAATATTGTGAGTGATTTATGCCATGATGTGGCTTGTTATAGCGCTTGGGCTGTAGGAGCCCCTCCGGAGTCTGTACACACCCCTAGTGAACGCAAGTACCTACTGAATGATGTTTCCCGCGGGGCTGATACTGAGTGAATGTGAGGTTGCCTGATGGGCTGATACTGAGTGATTGTGAGGTTGCCTGATGGGCTGATACTGAGTGATTGTGAGGTTGCCTGATGGGCTGATACTGAGTGATGGTGAGGTGCTGAGGGAAATGGTTATGAGAAATGATTATGGCCCGAGGGGGAAATTTATGAAAATTTTACTGAGTTTTTGACTACGATTCACTTCGATTTTTCAAACTGATTTTTTACTGAGAGTTTTACTGAGATATATTGAAATTATACTTGTATCAAAGGATTTCTGGAAATTGGTTTTCGAACTTATGTATTTGATGAATACTTTATGGTGACTTGGTGTTTTACTGTTTGTGAATTGGTGTATCTGTGCTGTGTGTTTCATATTTCTCAGACTGTGATTTATTTTCATTACTACTGAGTTGGCATACTCATCATTACTTCCTGCACCTCTGTGTGCATATCCAAGTACTGATTCAGAGCAGTAGTCATCCGAGTTTCATTCATCATCAGCTTTGGGATTTCGAGGTAGTTGCCCAACGTCAGCAACTTCTCCATTTCCCTTCCTTATTTAGTTTTAGCATTTCATTACTAGAATTTATTTAAGACATTGGTAGAGTTAGTTTTATTTCGTAGATGCTCGTGACCATGTTGACTCCACTCTTGGGAGGTTTGCTTAGACTGTTAGATTATTATGGGGACGTAAAGACTTAAAGAAATTATTTTATAATCTGTTTGCTGTTTGTTATCGATTTGTGAGATATTATAATAGAACAAATTGGTAGTTATGCGATGGTTGGCTAGCCTAGTTCCACGATAGGCGCCATCACGACCTGTTAGGATTTGGGGTCGTGACAGTTGGCAGACAAGTTCATTGCCAAGTTTTTCTCTCCCGGACACATGGCAAATTTGAGAAATGAGATATTGGCATTCAAGCAGGAACCAAATGAGCCCCTTCATGATATTTGGTTGCGCTACAGAACAATGGTCAAAGAATTCCCCAACAATGACATGACCGAGGCTATGATACAACAAACATTCTACTGGGGCATTAATACGACCAATCATTGTTGGTCAACTAATTAGCTGGGGGGGAACTTCATGAAGCTATCTTATAGTGAAGCCTGTGATATTCTTGATGAAATGGCTGACACTTTGTCAGCATGGAAAAGCCGGGCTAATGTTCCCTAAGGTGACCCAAGTGTGATCAACCTCCATAAAGAACTTCAAAACCATGGCCAGGCCATTGCTGAGCTAACAAAAACTATGAATCAACTTGCCAAGGCACAACTTCAGCAAATTCAAGGACCAGAGCAAGTGCATGCTATGGAAGGGGTCAATCTTTTGGTCCACAAACGAAGACAATGTGGCAATCAAATGCAAAGCAAAAATGATCAAAGTGAGCAAGGTGTTAGTGGATACAACAATGATGATTCCTATGATGAACAAAATGATGATGTGATGTATGCAAACAATTTCCAAGGACAAAGGACAATGCTTCTAACCAACAGTGGAGATCCCAAGGGAACAACCAAAATTGGAACAATCAAGGGCAAGGAAATTGGAATAACAATAACAACTTTATCAACTGGGGGAACAACAATCAACAATGGGGAGGCAACAACAACAATTGGAATGGGAACAACAATAACAATTGGGGTGGAAACGGTAATCGGGGGTCGGGCTTTCAAAGGCCCTCGATGTACCAACAACCTAACAATCCACCCCCTATCAATCCCAAGGTCAAAGTTCATCAAGCAATGATATGGGCCGGATCGAGCATATGTTTAAACAGATGATGGAGCGGAATGTGGATTCGGATGCTCAAATTGCCTCCCACACTACCTCCATCAGCAATCTTGAGGTCCAAATGGGGAAAATATCGCAAGCGTTGAACACTCGCCCTAAGAGGCCACTACCTAGTGACATAGTGGTGAACCCAAAGGGTGGGAACAACAACAACAACACCGGACATGCAATGGCGGTGACCACAAGGAGTGGTCGAGGTGGTGAGGCTAGTTCTTCCAAGCAGAAGAGGGTTGTTAGTGATGATGATGATATGCAACAAGATGAGGTTCCTATTGAGGTTGAACAACTGAGTGAAGAGCCGATAAATGGTGAAGTGAGGATTGACATCAATGACAATGAGGAGGAAACACAGAATGACGTAAACCCATCTAGGGAACACGTAATTGACATAACCGAGCCGGTCGTGCCAAAAGCCAAGTCCCCATTGCCTAGGCCTCCTCATCCCTATCCTCAAAGATTGGAAAAATAAAAGAATGAGAATCAGTTCAAAAAGTTCATAGAAATGATGAAGAGTTTGTCTATCAACGTGCCATTAGTTGAGGCTCTTGAACAAATGCTGGGGTATGCCAAGTTTATGAAAGACTTAGTTACTAAGAATAGATCCATGGAGTGCGAGACAATTAAGATGACCCACCAAGTGAGTGAAATTGTGCATTCAATGACACCCAAACTAGAGGATCCCGGAGTATTCACTATCCCTTGCTCTATTGGTAGTGCGGACTTTTCAAAGGCATTATGTGACTTGGGTGATAGTATCAATTTGATGCCTTACTCTATCTTTAAACCCTTGGTAATTGGCCAACCGAGAGCAACTTCGATGAGACTTCAAATGGCGTATAGAACTATGAAACGATCCTGAGTATCATTGATGATGTTTTGGTGCGGGTCGACAAATTTATCTTGCCTGCAGATTTTGTGATATTGGATTGTGAAGTCATCTTTGAGGTGCCGACTATCTTGGTAATACCTTTCCTCGCAACGGGGAAGGCTTTGGTAGATGTGGAGGCCGGTGAGCTCACCTTCCGGGTGGGTGATGAAAATGTCGTTTTTCGTGTATGCAAATCAATTCGGCAACCAAATAGTACGGAAGTGTGCTCATTTGTGGATCTAGTAACCGAAGTGATAATTGATGATGCAAGCTCAACGATCAACGTGGAGGATCCCATGGAAGCGGTCTTATTAAATCATGAAGATGTTGTGACGGATGGCTTGATTGAGTGTACTAATGCATTCCAAGGCATGGGTTCTTATTCTTATGGACCCCGCAAGCTATCTTTGAATTTGGAACATCGGAAGACTCCACCGACAAAGCCCTCAATCGAGGAGCCACCAACCTTGGAGTTGAAGCCTCTCCCACCACACCTTAGGTATGAATTTTTAGGCCCTGCTTTTTTACTTTACCTGTTATACTTTTTGCTTGTTTAACCCAAGTGCAGGTAGACTCAACCCTCTAAGTGCTCCAAAGGATAAAGAAAGCAACTGGATGGACTCTAGCAGATATTCGGGGCATAAGCCCCGCCTTTTTCATGCACAAAATTATTCTTGAAGATGATGCAAAACCTTCCGTAGAACACCAACGAAGGTTGAACGAGGCGATGCAAGAGGTGGTCAAAAAGGAGATAATCAAGTGGCTCGATGATGGAGTTATTTATCCAATCTCTGATAGTGCTTGAACTTCACCAGTGCTATGTGTTCCGAAGAAGGGTGGTATGAAAGTGGTGAAAAATGATAAGAATGAGATGATTCCCACTCGGACCGTGACTGGCTGGAGGGTTTGTATGGATTATAGGAAGGTGAACAAGGTGACCTTAATGGATCACTTTCCTTTGCCATTTTTGAACAAGATGCTTGACAGACTTGCTGGGCGGGCCTTCTATTGTTTCTTGGATGGGTATTCAAGCTACAGCCAGATACTTATAGCCCCAGAAGATCAGGAGAAAACAACCTTTACCTGCCCGTACGGGCCATTTGCCTTCTCTAGGATGCCACTCGGATTGTGCAATGCACCTGCCATATTTTAGCAGTTCATGATGGCGATATTCACGGATATGGTAGAGTATTATCTTGAAGTCTTCATGGACGACTTCAGTGTGGTTGGGGACTCATTCTAGGAGTGTTTGCAAAATCTTGATAAAGTTCTCGCCCGGTGTGAAGAAACCAACCTTGTGTTGAATTAGGAGAAATGCCATTTTATGGTCGAGGAGGGCATTGTCCTCGGCCATAAGATTTCAAAAGATGGCATTGAAGTGGATAAATCCAAGATCGAAGTTATATCCAAGTTGCCTCCTCCTACTTCCGTCAAGGCAGTTTGAAGTTTCCTTGGGCATGCGAGATTCGGAGGTTCATTAAAGATTTTTAAAAGTGGTAAATCCTTTATGCAAGTTATTGGAGAAGGACGCCAAGTTTGAATTCAATGAAGAATGTATTAAAGACTTTGAGTTGTTGAAGTATAAGTTAACTACCACTCCTATCATCACCGCACCAAATTGGAGCTCTCCCTTTGAGCTCAAGTGTGACTCAAGTGACGTGGCGGTGGGAGCGATCTTGGGGCAACGAGTGAACAAAATTTTTCATCCCGTATATTATGCAAGCAAAACCATGAACGATGCCCAAGTTAACTATACCGTCACAAAGAATGAATTATTGACTATTGTGTTTGCTATGGAAAAATTTAGGCCCTATCTCATGGGTGCCCAGGTGATTGTTCACACCGATCACGCGGCGCTCGGGTACTTGATGTCGAAGAAGGATTCCAAATCTAGTCTTATGAAGTGGGTCTTGTTGCTCTACGAATTTGATATTGATATTGTTGATAGAAAGGGGAGCAAAAATCAAGTTTCCGATCATTTGTCCCGGTTATAGGAGCAAGGAAGGCCAAAAGATGGTCTTGAAATCAATGATGCCTTTCCGGATGAGCAACTCCTTTCGGTCTCCATGCATGACATGACTTGGTTTGCGGACATCGCCAATTTTATTGTTATCGGTATTATCCCGTGTGAGCTCTCTTCTAACCAAAGGAAGAAGCTTAGACGTGACTGTATTGGTAAAAAAGAGCTTCACACGTGTAATAAATCATGATGACTCAGCAGTTTATGTGGAGCAATGAATACACGACAGCTGGAAGAGACTCTATGAAGAGGTACGAGGCAAAAAGGCGCGACAAATCACACCCACGGGGTAATTAGCTATGGAAATCTCAACCTGATTGAGAAGATGAAGAGACACGGTCAAAAGGTATCCAGGCGGAACAAAGGGCAGATTCAGAGATCTTCAAGTAGTGATCCATACGTTACACAACCTTCACGCGACAGTTACGGTTACTCATTGTAACGTTACATTAATGTCATAATTAGTCATTAATGCTCAATCACTTAAAATGGAAGACATTATATTAGGAAATTCCCTATATAAGGGAGGAAAATATAACCTATAAGGGACATCCGGACGACTATTGCAATACACTTTACTTTTCGTACATCTCATTAATTTTTCTTTATTACTTACAATTATCAGTCTTGCCTTGGTTATCAAAAACCCGTGTTCATCCTAAAAATAGCTTTGGTCAAAGGATCTAATTCTTTGGTTAAACAAATTGGTTCCGTTACCGGGAATCTGATAATCTCTATTTTCTTTTCAAGCAATATCCTCTAAACTATGTCGAACTCAGACGTTAATAACCAACAAAAGGATGGAACTCCATCACCTTTGGGAACCCCACGAGGTTCAAGGGAGAAATCCCCGGAAAGATCCAACAACAATAATAATGGTAATGATCAAACAGGAGAACAAGATCAGGTAAAACAAATGATTGCAGAGTATGTGAGCCAGGCTTTGCAAGAATTTGCGAGGGGATTACCAACAGCGTCACCTGCACCACTGGCACCACCCCCCAATAATACCATCACCATGGAAAATCCTCAGTCTGGGTTGAAAAACTAAGGAAGGGGAGATACTCCTAATGAATCTCTCGAAGCGAGACCAGGTATGTCTAATAACTTTGAATTACAAACTTTATTACTAACTTTGTAGAAACAGGTGAAGGAACAAAACGATCGAATCGAATAATTTCCTGGAGTACCACCTGTTATCAAAGGCATAAACGTTGATATATATTCTCAACAACCTTGGAAACCAAGCACAACACCCGTACCTATTCCCAATAAATTTAAAATGCCTGACATTCCTAAGTATGACGAGACAATCGACCCACGTGACCATGTGAATGGTTTTACCACCGGAGTGAAGGGCAACGACTTAACAAAACAAGAAATTGAGTCGGCTCTAGTTAAAAAGTTTGGAGAAACACTTACCAAAGGGGCGCTAACCTGGTATTCTCTTCTCCCTGAAAACTCTATTGATTCTTTTGCTGAGCTTGTAGATTCTTTCATAAAGGCACACTCCGGTGCGCAAAAAGTCGAGAAAAGGATGGAGGACATCTTTAAAATAAAACAAAGAGACACAAAATTACTCCGTGAATTTGTAGACATGTTCCAACGAGAAAGAATGCTACTACCAAGGGTGCCCGATAATTGGGCAGCCATGGCATTTGCAATCAACTTAAATGACAAAAGTTCAGAAGCCACAAAAAGACTCAAGGAAAGATTGGGAGAATTCCCATCTACAACATGGAATGATGTCTATAACAGGTACAACACCAAGCTTCGTATAGAAGAAGATACCATTGCTCGTTCAAAAGACGAAGATCGTATCAGTTCCAGACGTTTCGAATCAGACAGGAGGTCAGGTAAAAATAGGTATGATCCTTATATGGGACCTTCGGGACGAGAAACTCGTCCCAGGTTCGAAAACACTCTGTCAGAATATATACCATCGAGAAGAGATGCGGGCTCATCCTCATCAAGATCTAGAAAGGATCGAGATGAACGAACTAGAGGTAATGCACGAATTGGGGATCACTCCTTCAATGTAAGTACCTCCGAATTAATTTCAGTGTTAAGAAACATGGGTGATAAGGTTCGGTGGCCCAAAGAAATGAGGTCAAACCCGAATAAGAGGAACCCAGATTTCTTGTGTGAATTCCATAATGATCATGGACACAGAACTACAGATTGCAGATTTTTGCAAGGTGAGGTAGAACAATTATTGAAACAGGGCTATTTAACAGAATTGTTTAGTGAAAAAGGTAAACATGCATACATGAAGAACAAGTAGAAGCCCCAAAAACCTCCATCTCCAAAATGAACCTTCAACGTGATACACGAAGGTGAAGAAGTAAACGGAGTGGTCTGCAAAACGGCCACAAAGTTCACAATTACACACGGAAAACGAGTTCGTGAAAATCTGGAAGCAGGCGATATAACCTTTGATGATGCGGATATCGGCGGATTAATGCTTCCTCACACCGATGCTATGGTAATATCCTTACTTATTTATGACACTAACGTAAAAAGAGTGTTGATTGATCCAGGTAGCTCAGTCAATATCATTTTGCTAAGAGTCGTGGAAGAAATGCTATTGGGGAATCAAGTAATCCCAAAGGCACGAGCCATATCAGGGTTTGATAACTCTACGGTTATAACAAAAGGGGAAATTGAACTTAGCACATAAGCTGAGGGAGTAATCAAAAATACCAGGTTCCAAGTCATCGATACTGACATGGCTTATAACGTAATCATGGGAAGGCCATGGATCCACGACATGAAAGCAATACAATCCACCTTGCATCAGGTAATTAAATTCCCCTCCGAATGGGGGATTCAACAAATTAGAGGCGATCAGCAAACCGCAAGAAATATAAATTCTGTGGTACACTACAACAAAAGAGTAGAGGTGGAAGAATCAAAAGATAAGGGAATCTCCCAAGTAGGTAATATCGCCCAAACAGGTATTGAAGAAATTACTAGACAAATAGGTACGAAAGGTATTATTGTTGAAACAGGTACGGAAGAAGACAACCACGAGAAGGTGAATCAAGTCACCACAAAAGAGGTGCCAAATCATACAGATGTAGATTCCAGACCTGATGTCATTCAGGAACCAAAGGAAGATGAACACATCAAAACAACCACGGAAGAACTCGAAGTTGTTCCATTGTTCGAACAAAAGCCTGAACAGAAAGTTCACATAGGCAAGAGGCTAAGCCCGAGCCGAAGAGGTAAATTAATTGATTACTTAAAAGCTAACATAGACTGCTTTGCATGGTCCCATTCAGACATGACATGTATACCTCAAGAAGTGATGACTCATAAGCTAAATGAAGATCCATCCTTCATACCTGTTAAGCAGAAGAAAAGAAAGCAAGGACCATTCAAGAACCAAGTGATTGATGAAGAGGTACATAAGCTCTTGAAAATTGGTTCAATACGCAAGGTAACATACCGTAACTGGTTAGCTAACACTGTAGTGGTGCCTAAAAATAATGGTAAATGGAGAGTATGCGTAGATTACACTAACCTAAATAAAGCATCCCCCAAAGAATGGTAAATGGAGAGTATGTGTAGATTACACTGACCTAAATAAAGCATGCCCCAAAGATTCATTTCCATTACCACATATAGATCAAATGATTGATGCCACCGCAGGTCATGAATTGTTAAGCTTTCTAGATGCGTACTCTGGTTATAATCAGATTAAAATGAATCCCTCAAACGAGGAAAAAACTTCCTTTATTACAAACAGGGGGACTTATTGTTACAAAGTCATGCCTTTTGGCCTGAAAAATGCTGGAGCCACGTATCAAAGGCTAGTGACCAAGATGTTCCAGGAACATCTGGGGAAGACGATGGAAGTTTACATAGATGACATGCTGGTGAAATCAACACATGCGGAGGTCCATTTCCAGCACTTCTCTATTACCTTTGAAATTTTACGCAGGTATAATATGAAATTGAATCCAGAAAAATGCGCCTTTGGCGTGTAATCAGGTAAATTTTTGGGTTTCCTTGTATCAAATAGAGGAATATAGATGAATCCTGCTCAAATTAAAGCTATTGAAGAAATACCTGATATACTTACGAACAAAAAGGAAGTTTAGAGACTAACGGGCAGAATTGCAGCCTTAGGTAGATTTATTTCCAGGTCTTCCGAGAAAAGCTTTAAATTCTTTTCAGTCCTCAAGAAACAAAATCAGTTCGAATGGACTGGAGAATGTCAGCAGGCTCTCAAAGATTTGAAGGTTTATCTATCAAAACCCCCGTTGCTATCAAAAGCAAAAGAAGGGGAGAGGTTGTATATCTACCTTGCTGTTGCAGAAATTGCCGTACGCGCAGTACTGGTAAGGGAAGACAAAGGTAAATAGTCTCCAATTTATTATGTAAGCAAGACTTTATTACATGCTGAAACTAGATACCCACATCTAGAAAAATTAGCCTTGGCTCCAATTATGGCGTCTAGAAAATTAAGACCATATTTTCAATGTCATCCAATCACTTTGTGACCTCATATCCTTTAAGAAATATTCTGCATAAATAGGAATTATCAGGAAGGTTAGCCAAATGGGACATAGAATTAAGTGAGCACGACATAATGTATCAGCCTAGGACTGCAATAAAGTCTCAAATTTTAGCTGATTTCGTCTCTGATTTTAATAATAGCATTGTCCCTGAAGTGGACAAAGAGTTACAACTCTTTAACGGTGCTAATCCGGGTCTATAGACCCTATTTACTGATGGTTCTTCTAATGTAAAAGGTGCCGGCTTAGGCATAGTCTTAATATCACCCATGGGTGAAAAGACGTGGCAAACTATCAAATGTTATCCTATAACTAACAATGAAGAGGAGTACGAAGCTGTCATTGTAGGACTGGAGCTGGCGCGAGAACTCTCAATCGAGCAAATTGTAATAAAAAGTGACTCTCAGCTGGTAGTAAATCAGATGCAGGGGACTTATATTGCTCGGGAGACTCAGATGCAACAGTATTTAGAAAAGGCACGAGATCTCGTAAGACAATTCAAAACGTGGAAGGTAATACAAATACCTAGGGAGGAAAATATGAAAGCAGATGCATTGGCTAACCTCGCAGCAGTTACGAAAGTAACAAATGAAGACAATAAATTGTCGTCCATCTGTTCCATTCAGCAATAGACCAAGATAAAAATGAGGTAACTTTTAAAAATTTAACCTGGGACTGGAGAAATAATTTTTTTTTTGCAGAATGGCCCCGTACCTGAAGACAAAAAAGCAGCTCAAGCACTTCACCGAAAAGCTGCACGGTACTGCCTCATTCGCAATTCTTTATATCGCAAGATGTTCGGAGGCCCCCTAGCAAAATGCCTCGGACCTAATCAAACTGAGTTTGTGATGAGGGAAGTCCACGAAGGACACTGTGGAAATCACGCAGGAGCGAGATCCTTGGTCAAAACTCTGATCAGAGCTGGATACTACTGGCCTAAGATGGAAGAAGAGGCTGAGAGCTTCGTATCCAAATGTGATAAATGCAAAAGATTTGCTAATAACATGCATCGACCAGCATAACTATTACATCCGATAATATCACCTTGGCCATTCATGAAATGGGGCATGGACATAGTAGGACCCCTTCCCACAACTAAAGGAAAGGTACAATTCTTACTCGTACTAACTGACTATTTTACAAAATGGGTAGAGGCGGAAGCTTTCAAACATGTGTGAGAAAAAGAAGGTAAAAGCTTCTTATGGAGAAATATAATATGCCGCTTCGGAATACCAAAGGAGATCGTATGTGATAATGGCCCACAATTCATAGGATCGCAAATCAGAGAATTCTTCGAAAGTTGGAAAATCAAACGGATTACTTCAATGCCGTATCACCCCGTGGCTAATGGGCAAGCCAAATCAACGAATAAAGTCATCATCAACAACCTAAAGTCACGGTTGGAGAAAGCCAAGGGAAATTGGCCTGATGAATTACCAGCAGTACTATGGGCAGAACAACTTCAAAAATAGCCACAGGAGAAACTCCGTTCACACTTGTCTATGGCTCAGAAGCCTTAATACCGGTGGAGATTGGCGAACCAAGCATAAGGTTTACAACAACCACGGAAGATACAAACAGCGACGAGTTAAGAACTAATCTGGACTTGCTCGGACAAAGAAGAGAAGCCGTGCTGATACGTATGGCAGCTCAAAAACAAATCATAGAGCGTTATTACAACCGGAAAGATCACCTCCGATGCTTCAAAATTGGGGACTTCGTTCTCAAGAAAGTCTTCCAATCAACAAAAGAAGCTGGTGCGGGAAAGTTAAACCCAAATTGGGAAGGACCCTACAAAGTCCGAGGCACCACTGGGAAAGGATCCTATGAGCTACAAACTATGGACGACAAAATCTTACCAACAAGTTGGAATGCCATCCATTTGAAGAAGTATTATTTCTAAGGAAAAGGAATACCCCCGGTCAGGTATCACTACGTTCGATTTCATATTTCTACAGTTAAAATTTTACTAACCGTTTTAGATGATAGGCAAAAAGCTAACCCATCACAAGATGATGATATTAGACCTGCAAAGACGCGAGGAAGTAACTGAATTACTGGTCTAGGGTTACACTTTTTGATGGACGTTTTAAAGGGTTAAACAGTCATCATCTAAAACATATATACCTTCGAGTCCCGTATGTTTTTCCTTTTCAGGAAAAGGACCACAAAGAAGGAATAGTCAATTGCTCGAGATTTCATTATTCAAAGCTCAAACACTTGGGGGACTATACAGTATGGAAGGTAAAGACGAAGCAAAGAAGACTATCAAAAAGTTAAAGCTCGAGCCTGAAGATCCATCTACCCAACAAGTCAAGTGATACGAGCAAAATCGAAAGAGCCAAAGACTCAAAAAGTCAAATGCCTGATTAAAAAACCTTCGAACAATGTTCATAGATAACAAATGTTCAGGTTAAAAGGAAACATATTAGTTACGGGAAAGGTATGCACATCTCTGTACTTATTCAGAAAACTGTTGTAACTAAAAATAGTTACGGATGAAAGATCAAAATCCTTGTACTTATTTGAAAAACTGTTATCAAATAAAACAGTTACGGATGAAAAAGCATTTCCCTCGTGATTATTGAAAACTGTTATCAATAAAAACAGTTACGGGTGAAAACCCCTACCTTTGTAAAAAAAAGCTGTTACAAACGAAAAACAGTTATTCTCTTGTATTAAATCAAAAAAACTGTTACATAAGAAAAACAGTTACGAAATACAAATGTATATCAAACCTGTTAAAAGAAAACAGTTGCAACATGAGTTTTAGACGATAATCAAACACATGTAAAATGTTGTGAAAGTTCAAACACAAAAACTTTCTTCAGAAATATTGTTAAACATGTGAAAAATTCCTATCTCTCTATTGCATTCTTACACCATTATGAAGTTGAGACGTCTTCTTCATTAAGTGTCGATAAAAAAATACGCCCTCTTTCATAAAATCGTACCTACTACGAAAAGGTGCGGATAATTTAAAGCATTTTATATGCAAAACTCAGAGGTAAAACAAAAACGTCGAAAAATAAAGCATGCAAAAGACTTAAAGAGTCAAACAGAAACTCAAAGGAAAACAAAAGTCATACTTGCATTAATATATTTAAATGGCTAAGTAAAAACTAAGTATTAACTTATATTAGCCGTATAAAGTTTTTTATACATTAAGGTTCCCCTAAGTTATCATTTGGGGACTTTAAGATATCCAAATTTACCCCCGATGGGAGTGGGGGTAACCACCAATTGAGACAAAAGAAAAAAAAAGGGGAGGAACCAACTTCTTAAACTTCATCAGGTGGGGGGTTGACTTCATTGGCAGAAGGAGCAGCTTGGGACGAGGAGACTTGAACAGTAGGAGCCTCACCTTCAGGAGAAGAGAGATTCTGACCTTGTTGAGCCTTCTCCACGGTTTCCTTGATTTTTGCAATTTCATCATTAAGGTCGAAGCTCTCTCGGCTCATTTCAGTCAATGTGTCAAGGCGAGAGTTCATGTACGCCCAACTAACATCGACGACTATCCTATCTTCAAGAGCTTCGTAATCTTTCTCCCATAACATGACCTCATCTCTTAGCTCGTCCCTCTCAGCCACAACAGCATCATTGGAGGCCCTTAAAGGAGCGAGAGACCCTTCCAAGAATTAAATTTTCTCCAAAGAGTTGCGGAGATCCTCCTGGGTCTGAGTAAGTGATTGCACAAGCTCGCCTGAATACTCCTCCTTTTGGTCTAACAAGGCTTTCAAGCTCCTGATCTCTTCAGAGGCACGAGACAATTGCTCAGCAAATGAGGACTCAAGGACGTTCTTATCTTTGCCTGCTTGATTAGAAGAAGCCTTCTCCACAGCCAACTCTGTCGTTATGACTCTCACCTGCTGCTCCAAGGTACATTTCTCTTCTTCTACGGCCTTCATGTCGAGACTTAAGCTTTCGTACTGCTCTCTCCAGTTATCTACTTCAGCACACCATTCTTTCACTTCCTGCTCCATGTTATACACCCTCTTCATAAGCTCCGTGCCTATAAGATTGATCTGCAAAAGAAAGTCAATTAGATATGGTAAATACACGTACGAGAATAAACACAATAAAATTCATTTTACCTTTAAAGAAGTATGCACGATTTCATTAGCCCATGTAAGGGAATTGTGGCTGTCCAACTTAGCTCTCTCTGTCGGTCCTATCAACGGTTTCAACCACACATCAAGATGGCCAGACTTTTTAAAGAGACTACCCCCTGCTAAGACTTTTATCATCACCTGCCTCATCTCCTTGCTGGAAGACCCTACTTCTGTAACGGAAGGCACGAAAGTAGGTACAGATGCAGGAGCTATAGGCAAGGAAGTCTGAGGGGCCAAAAAAGCCACGGGAGGGGGAACAACGACAGGAGCAGGAGTAGTCACGGGAGCAGGAGAAATAACTGGAACAGTTGAAGGGAGTTTTTTAAGAGAAGGAGAAAAAACAGCCAAGGGAGTTTCATCAACAACAGGACCAAAACCTTCATGGAATAAATGGTCAACAGATTCACGCACGGGGGAGGGAGTAGCATCCTCAGAGGCAAAAAGTCCAACTTTAGGCACGGAAGGCACTATCACAGGTGTAGACTCGTCGTCTGAGACCATCTTCCTTCTGCGTGACCTATGAACCAAAATGCCCTCCTCTTCCTCTTCTTCTTCCGAGGTCCTTGACCCACCTGCCTTTCTCTTTGAGGACGAAGAGCCTGAAATGATTTCCTGGGCCCGAGCTAGGAACATTTTGGAGACAGATGCAGCAGAAACTCCACGAGCGGGAAGCCCTATTAAAAGAAAAGGGATAAAAAAACTCTAGCAAGGAAAGGAGTATAAATAAAAGCTTCACTTACCGTGAGTTTTAACTCGCCAACCGTACTTCCCGGAGAAGTACTTCCATGATCTTTCTTCAATGGAGCGGTTAATAGAAGCTTTTCTACCCAATCTCGGATATCGGAGACATTCTCGACAGTACCCATGATTGCTGCCAAAAGAAGAGACAACTACGGTGTTAATAAAACATCTAAAGCAAATAGCAAGGAATGTGAGCTAAAATGTACTCACGTGCACGATTCCACTTCTCAGGGAAGGGAAGATTTTCTTCACCTACTAAACCATCCGTAGGCACAACAATGTATCGAAGGTACCAACCTCGATCCTTATCATCGTCAGGAGTCACCAACACTCTTTTACTCCTGGCAGCCAGAGTAAAAACTCCTTGACAGAACAACATTGGGGAATAAAGGTGAATAAGATGATTAAAGGTGAAGGGTACCAAAGCTAAAGTATCCAAACATCTAAGACATGCAACGACTCACCATACAAGAGGACCGACTTGTGCCAAGAAAATTTTGAAAAATCGGCAAAACTCGATGATAACCGGGTCGATAGGAGGCTTAAACCCTAATGTAAAGGGATAGGTATAAACAAAAGAATACCCCGTCTTGTAAGACGTTATTCTTTGGTTGCCATTTGGAACGGTGACAGGAAAATCGGACTTCCAAAAACAGTCCCTGCGAACGAGAGGAACTAAACCTTCGATGATCAAGGTAAGGTATTTATCATCACTATCAAGAGATGACGACGAAGAAAGTTGAAATCTAAGGGCCTGACTATCCCTAGTGAAGGTAAACTCGGAAGGTATTATCTCATCGACTCGTGGTTCACGCAAAGGTTCGTGATGTTCTCTACCTTTGGACGAAGATCTGGAAGCCCTAGCTCTCGGAGAAGTTAAAGACCTAGAAGAAGGAGGGGAAGTAATTTGAGAAGAAGAAGAACCCCTTGAAGGAGTAGAAACTAAACTCCTCAATCTACCACCCCTCCGGCTCCATGTCAGAGCAGAAGAGGGAGTCAAATCCTCTACATTTATCACTCCCTTAGATATGTTCGAAGAAGACATATTTACAAAGTCAAGGAAAAAGTTATTTACAAATAAGGAATGAAAGTTAGAAGTTTTTCGTGAAAATAAAGGAAGGAAGAAGGGGTATTTATACTCAAAGACAACTGTCAAAAATGGGAAAAACAATGATGTGAAAGCCATAATTGAAGATGTCACTTCATGACTAATGCAGCCGCAAAAAGCCCTAAAAGGCGCTGAACAATTGCAGAACCAATCCAAAAATGCCACGTGGCATAAGCATTAAATAGAAGTGACAATCGACGCCTATGCTTAGAGAAAGATGCAATGTTTCGAGTGAAGCAGCGACAAAATATTCCCGCCATAAATGAGTATCCACTTACCAAATATTAATCGATAAATATATGGTAAGTGGGGGGACTAGCTGTATTGGTAAAAAAGAGCTTCACACGTGTAATAAATCTTGATGACTCAGTAGTCTATGCGGAGCAATAAAAACACGACAGCTGGACGAGACTCTATGAAGAGGTACGAGTCAAAGAGGCGTGTCAAATCACACCCACGGGGTAATTAGCTACAGAAATCTCAACCTGATTGAGAAGATGAAGATACACAGTCAAAAGGTATCCGGGCGGAACAAAGGGCAGATTCAGATATCTTCAAGTAGTGACCCATACGTTACACAACCTTCACGCGACAGTTACAGTTACTCATTGTAACATTACATTAATGTCATAATTAGTCAGTAATGCTCAATCACTGAAAATGACGGACGTTATATTAGGAAATTTCCTATATAAGGGAGGAAAATATAACCTGTAAGGGACATCCGGACGACTATTGCAATACACTTTACTTTTCGTACATCTCATTAATATTTCTTTATTACTTACAATTATCAGTCTTGCCTTGGTTATCAGAAACCCGTGTTCATCCTAAAAATAGCTTTGGCCATAGAATCTAATTCTTTGGTGAAACAGGGACAACTTGGATTACTACTAGAATGAGCCGTACTTGTTTAAAATTTGAAATGATGGAGTTATTCGCCTGTGTGTCCCCGAGGAAGAACAAATGACCATTCTTGATTCTTGTCATTCCTCGTCCTACGGTGGTCATCAAGGTGGGGAAAGGACAACTTCTAAAGTTCTGAGTTGTGGGTTTTATTAGCCAACTTTGTATAAAGATGTTAGTGAATTGGTGAAGAGATTCGACGAGTGTCAAAGAGCGGGTGGCATATCAAAGAATGATGAAATTCCACTCACAACGATCCTTGAAGTTGATATATTTGATATGCGGGGGAATAGACTTCATGGGCCCGTTTGTTAGTTCGTGTGGTAATACCTACATTCTTGTGGCGGTGGATTATGTATCAAAGTGGGTCGAGGCCGGTCCATGCCCAACAATGAAGCCCATAGTGTAGTTGCCTTTCTCAAGAAGAACATTTTCACACGATTTGGGACACCTCGGGCAATCATAAGTGACAGGAGGGGGGGGGGGGGGGG
>ML262402.1:45647-71531 GCA_005239495.1 Nicotiana undulata
AATCATAAGTGACAGGGGGGGGGGGGGGGAGGGTATTTTTGTAATAAGGCTTTTGATACGTTGCTTGCCAAATATGGGATAAATCACAAAGTGTCTACTCCTTACCATCCTCAAGCTAGTGGGCAAGTTGAAGTTTCAAATCGAAAATCAAGAACATCTTGTCCAAGATCGTGAATGCCAATAGGACCAATTGGTCAAGAAAGCTTGATGACGCACTATGGGCGTATAAGACTGCATTCAAGACCCCGATCGGTATGTCCCCGTACCAGTTGGTATATGGTAAAGCATGCCACTTACCGGTTGATCCAGAGCACAAGGCATTATGGGCCTTGAAGAAGTTGAATTTGGATTGGGACACTGCATCAAATCTCCGTGTTGATCATCTCAATGAGCTTGACGAGTTTAGGTTTCATGCTTACTCAAGCTCTTCATTGTATAAGGAGAAAATGAAGTGTTTGCATGACAAGTATACCAAGAACCGGGAATTCAAAGTGGGCTATTTGGTATTACTTTTCAACTCCCGGTTGCGTCTCTTTCCGGGCAAGCTCAAATCAAAATGGAGTGGTCCATTCGAGGTGGTGTTGGTCACACCTTTTGGTGCTCTTGATATAAAGAACAAGAATGGTGAAATTTTTCGTGTGAATGGGCATCGTATAAATCACTATCTGGGGAAGTTTGAGGATAGCCACGTGGTGGCTTTGTTGAAGTTCAATTGATCATGGTAACCTGCATCGTGCCGCGACGTTAATGAGGCGCTTCTTGGGAGGCAACCCAAGTGCTTTTTCTTTCTTTTTTATTTTTTATTTATTCTTCTTAGATTAGATTTTCTTGAACTAAACTGTTTGTGAGATTTGTGTAGGACATGGTTGATGCATTGCAGGACACAATTCTGGAAAATGGGCTAAGGATGTGCAAAACCGCTGCCGCATTAAAAATTCTGCGGTCAGCGGTTTCAATTACGTTGGGGCGGTTTTGTTCCACGAACGCGGACTGGTGGAACCCAAAAATCAAGCTCTCTGAAGTTTGTTTCCGCTGCAGCGTTCAGAATTCCGCTGACATCGGTCTCTTCAGCTGAAACGTCAAAATTCTACTGACAACGGAGATGTTCAAGCCCCAGCTCTTCTAAAGGCAAAAAGCGCGGTCAACGGTAAATTTCCGCTGTCGCGCTAGGTGAGTCGGTGTGGGGTACCATGTTTAATTATAAATAGATGGGTACCTCTACTTTTACCCTTTTGTCACTTTAACATCTCAGAGCCCCCTTGTTACTGTTCACCCTAGCCCTCACTGTGCATCTAAGCTTCACCCATCTAATAAGTTTGCATCCTACATCAATTCTCACTGCTAGTATGTTCAATTCTTTGATTATACTTGTAGATTTTTACTTTTTTGTTTGTTTCTTCTTAATTTTGTTCTTTCTTAAATGGGGTATTAGAGACCTAATTCATGAGCACGTTTCACCAAGTGGTATTAATGAATGGGTAGTGAATTATTGTTGCCTAATAGGGTCTAGGGTTTTCAATTTCAAGTAATTCATGTCTAACTTTATTAGATTGTTAAACCCTAGTTCGTGAAAAAAGCTGTCAGTGCGTGTTTATTTTGAATTCCGCTGCAGCAGACCAAAAATCCGCAGTCAGCGGATTGTTCAGTGCTTGGAATTGTTGAATGGACATTTTCACTGCAATACCCATTATTCCGCTGACAGCGGTTGGATTTCCACTGCAACGGCCAACTTTCCGCTGACAACAGAATTGAGATTCAGAGAATGGAAAAATAGATTCCGCGGTCGCATTTGTTTTTTCGCTTCAACGGTTAAACTTCCGCGACCGCGCCTATTTTTCTACGGTCATCGGTTTGCAACTTCAGAGAGTGGGTACTCTGATCCCCACCATTCCGCTGCAGCCGTTATTTTTTCGCTGACAGCTGTGACCATTCCGTTGCAGCGGCCACTTTTCCGCTGACAACAGATTTGTCTGTGTGCAACTGATTTGATCCTCTGCAACATATATCTCTGTGCTTCTATTGGGTAGTTGTATACTATGTACTAATGATATTCATTGACATGTTTGCAGACAATGGTTCGTTCACGAGGTGCCTCAGACAAATAACCCGGAAGAGGGGATTCCTCTCGGGGTCGTGGAAGGGGTAAACAACCAGCAGCACCCCTGGGCCCGAGAAAGATTATAGGGAACAAGACAACACTCCAGAGGCCAACTCCCGACCCATCAGAGTCCAGTGAATATGTCCCCTCACGGGAGGTTTCGGAGAGGGATAATGGTGCAGCCCGGGTAGAGGCTCAATATCAACCTAGGCGTCTTCTTGTCGACGAGCCTACAACATCAAGCTCTTCAGATAGCCTGGGTCTGTCTAGTGATTCTTCTCCTCCTCAGGCCACCGGTGCAACAGTTCCATCCACCACACCTGCCTCAATTAATCTTAATAGTTCTGATGATTCCTCAGATGATGGCAGGGGTGGTGACACCCAAACATAGGCAGTGGGGCTACACAAGACCCGAAATCCATTAGTTTGGCAAGACCATTTTGTCTTCGAAACAACTTATCACAAGTTTAGAGAGTGGTGGCCTCATAGGTCACTTGTTCTGGAGAGGCCATTCATTGAGAGAGACCTTCTACCCCACATCCTGAACATCAAGAGGCAATTCAACCGAAAGGGTGGGGTGGAAATTCTTCACCAGCGGGGTTTAAGAGGCCAATGAATTTGTGGTAAAAGAATTTTATGCCAATGTTGCCCACATAAAAAAGGGCACATACCTGACCCAAGTTCGGAACAAGAAAATCCTTTTCAATGGCGAGGCACTCAATGAGTATGCTTGTTTCAACCATGAATATGAGACCATCTACATAGAGAAAGTGGATTTGGGTGATGCAGTTCGCCCGTGGTTGGCCTCAATTATTGTTATTCCTGGGACTACTCCGGCATGGTTGACACCAGGGGCTACTATTTTCAGGAACACGCTCAATTTTGAGGCTAAGGGCTGGGCAACATTTGTGTGTAGTAGGATTGACCCCACTTTACACAACAGTGACATACCTCTTTCACATGCTCTTATTGTGGGGGCAATTATGGTAGGGTTCCAATCAACGTCAGGAATATCATGGCAAGGGTGATCACCAGGACAGTCCAGAAGAATGAGCACTTATATCCCTTCCCGAACTTCCTCACTATGTACTTTCAGGACATGTAAGTTGAGGGAAGTCACTTTGATGAAAAAGGTGAAGCCTAAATTGCCATTCTCCTGGTACAACTTGAAGGGGCAAGACAACCCCAAAGCAAAGAGCAAAGCCACCACTTCTAGTGCCGCTGAGCCTTGTACTGCTGCTGAGGGATCCTCTGCTGCTGCCAGCCCGGAGCCTTCCTCTGGTCCTTCTGTAGCCATTCCTGCTCCAGTTCCCACCTCTTCCACATACCCTTAGACTGCTCTGAGGGTGTCTCAGACATTGACATGTATCAACAACTAGCTGCAGGTAGCTTCTTCAAAGCTGTTGAATCAAGAAGCTGAATGGTTTTGAAGATTGACAAAGGAATTCAGAGTTGAACCAGGTCCATCACTGGAGACATAGACACATACAGAGTTAATGGCACGTGAGGTGCACAAGCAGGAGATAAATACAATCAGTGATATAAAGATATATTTCCTAATCGAAAAGGTTGCAAATTGATAGGGAGATGGACTCCTTATTCAGTAAGGACAAAATCAAGATTGAGGAGGATCTAGGGAGTTAAGATCAACTATAACTCTTCCACCAAGGAAGAGTTGAATCCGAATTCTAGTATATCTCTCTGTCTACTAATCCTATATATTGTTAAGTGTTCTTATTGAACAGGTGCGCACAAACATAGGATCAAAACAAGAATTGAGAGTGAAATTACCAGAGCAATTTTGCAAGCAGTTCATGTGAGAATTACTTGTTCGACTCTGAAGCTACTTGAACCAGCTAGAAGAACCAGTTCCATATGTTGTCTTTTGGTCTAGTTTATTTGTAGTATGTGATTACAAATTGTATCTCTCAGATTTATCTAGAAGCAATTGTAACAGGTACTGAGTGTTCAAGTTAGAGTTAACTTGAAGCTTGTCGCAAATAGCTAGAGGCTAGTTTGCCACAAGGGGATTAGAGTTAGTCCTTAGGTTTACAAAAGAGTTTATTTTGTAAATGTTGTTTGGCTCATTGATTTAGTGAAGAGTTTGGGAAAATCCTACTGGGAAGTAGGTCGTGGTTTTTTCACCTTTTGAGCCAGGAATTTTTCACGTAAAATTATTGTGTTCATTTATTTCTGCAGTTATTATTCCGCAAACTGTAGGAGTTGGAACACATAGAAGAACCTGGTCTTTCTATAATTACTGCACTCAAAAATTGGACACCACACAAATCACCCCCCTCTTGTGTGGTATTGACGTTTAGAACATCAATTGGTATCAGAGCAGGTTATCCTTGAAGAGGCTAACACCTTAGGAAAAGATCAATATGAGTGCACCACCTGGGAGCTGGGAAGGACAATCAACTGCTAGGCCACCACTCTTCAATGTCCTGTACTACTCCTGGTGGAAGAAAAAGATGAAGGATCACTTAATTGGGGAAGACTATGAACTATGGGACATAGTCACCGACGTCCCTCTGGCCACTATGAAAAAGACTGCTGAAGGAGTAGAAATGCCCAAAACAAGAGCTGACTGCACTGCTGAAGATTTGAGAAAATGGGAAAAGAATGCCAAAGCAAAGAAGTTGCTTATGTGTGGACTTGGTCCAGATGAGTACAACAGGATCCAAAGCTGCACCACTGTCAAGGAAATTTGGGACACTCTGCAAGTGGCTCATGAAGGAACTGCACAAGTGAAAAGATCCAGAGGTACATTACTATATTCTCAATATGAGAATTTTTCTATGAAGGAAGGAGAGACCATCCCAGAGATGTACACTAGGTTCACTACTCTGACAAATGAACTAAAATCTCTTGGAAGGAATATTCTTGAAGAAGACAAGGTTGAAAAGATTTTGACAAGGGTTTTGCCAATCTCCTGGGAAAGCAAGTTCACTGCTATTCAGGAATCCAAGAACATGACAACCCTCAGATTGGATGAGCTAATTGGTAATCTCACTACTTATGAACTTAGAAGGCAGACAATGAAGATGGATGCTCCCAAGAAGGAAAGAAGTATGGCATTGAGAATCACTGAGGGAGAAGATCTGGAGGAAGATGAGATGGACATGATCACCAAGGAATTCAGAAACTATATCATTAGGAAAAAGGGCATCTCAAGAGGTGGAAACTGCAAAAAGGCAAAGGCTCCAGAAAATCCCACCAACGAGGGATGCTACAAATGTGAAAAAATTGATTATCACATCAAGAACTGTCCTTAGTGGGAAGTGGAATGGAAAAAAGAAAGATCTGAACGAAGGAACCGGAAGAAGGAACTGGTTCATCATAAGAAAAACAAAATATTAACGAAAGCTATGGTTGTTGCTTGGGGAGAAAGCTTAGATGAAGAATCAGATGATGAAGATGGAGATGAACAGGCGCTTATGGAAATTGGTGAATCAGATGGGGAATCATGTGAAAAACCATAGGTAAGTATATCTCATCTCAAAAAATAAGATTAAGTTCCTATCTAAAGAAAAACTCTCTGAATTGTTACTTGACTTCATTGCTGATTTTGAAGAAATAAATAAAGAAAAGGAACAGCTGTCTAAGGAGTGTATAATGTTAAAAGCAAAATGTAAGAACCTAGAGCTCAAAGTAAGTGAATTTATAAATGAAAACACTGCCCTGAAGAACCAGGTTCATCCACTTGAAACTAAGGTCCTAGAGTTAAAATCTGAAAATTTAAAACTAAAACTAGGAACTAGTAAGAAGACAACTGACAACTCTCAACTCATGTTAGAAGAAAATGTAGGAAGACTAAAGGATGAGTTGTATAAGAAAGATGAACATATAAGAGTGCTAAAGGAGGAACTTGGTAAGGTCAAACATGAACTGCACCGAACATGCAAATGGAATAAATCTTCTAATGCCTTGACATGGCTTCAAGAAAATCACAGTAGCAACAGAAAAAGGACTTGGCTTTGGGAGTCAACTACCTAAATGGGATCCCAAAAGCAAGTACCTCACACTTTCTGAGAACAAAATTTGCACCCACTTGGTAAGGCTGGTCACTACAAAATTGAATGCAATGCAAAAGAGCAGGTCAGTCAAAAGAATAAAAGCTTTGTTCGAAAGAAAAATTGGCTACCAAATTGGGCCAGAAGGAACTTAATGCATCCTTTTTCTCATAGAAAAGCACCCAAACTAGTTTGGGTTCCTAAAACTAACCCATGATTTTCTTTGTAGGTTCAAGTGAAAGGGAGTAGTCAAATATGGTACTTGGATAGTGGCTGCTTAAAACACATGACGGGTAACAAGGAGCAGTTTCTTTCACTTGAGAACCTTAAAGGAGGAAATGTCTCCTTTGGAAATGGGAAGAAAGGTTAAATCATTGGGGTTGGTAAGGTAGGTAAGGATGAACACGTTTCATTGAGAACATTTACTTGATAGATGTCTTGAAATTTAGTCCGACCAGTGTGTCACAACTGTGTGACAGAGGTAACCTGGTTGCATTCACTTCTACAAAATGCTTTGTGATTAATATTATCATTGACAAGATTTTTTTGAAGGGAAAAAGAGTGAATAATATCTATATCATAGACATGTCCACACTATCAGAAAATGAATTAACTTGCTTGAGTGTGTTGGACAGTGATCCCCTCCTTTGGCACAAAAGACTTGGACATGCAAGTCTAAATCAACTCAACAAATTAGTCTCCAAGGACTTGGTGATAGGTCTCCCTAACATTAAGTTCAAGGAAGACAAAGTTTGTGAGGCTTGTGCAAGGGGGAAGCAGGTAAGGTCTTCTTTCAAAAGCAAGAAAGTGATAAGTACCACCAGGACGTTGGAACTGGTCCATATGGATCTATGCGGTCCTATGAGAACATTAAGCAGAGGTGGTAAGAGATATGTAATGTTTCTTGTTGATGACTACTCCAGATTTACCTGGACATTGTTCCTAACATCTAAAGATGAAACATTTGATATGTTTACTTCTTTTGTTAGAAAAACCCAGAAACAATTAGGAAATCAACTTGCATCAATAAGGTCTGATCATGGCACTGAATTTGAAAATGCAAAATTTGCTGAATTTTGTGATGAACATGGCATAGACATAACTTTTCTGCCCCCAAAACTCCACAACAAAATGGAGAACAGTTGAAAAAAAGAATAGGACACTTGAAAATATGGCTAGAACCATGCTTTTTTCTAGTAAACTACCTCATAGCTTCTGGGAAGAAGCAATAAACCCTGCATGCTACATCATAAATAGGTGCATGAATTGACCACTTGTAGAGAAGATTCCCTATGAGTTACTTAAAGGGAGAAAGCCCAATATATCCCATCTTAGGGCTTTTGGCTGTAAGTGCTTTGTGCACAACAATGACAAGGACTCCCTAGGTAAGTTTGATCCCAGAAGTGATGAGGAAGTATTCTTGGGATATTCCTCACGTAATAAGGCTTATAAATTATATAACAAAAGAACTATGTGTGTTGAAGAAAGTGTGCATGTTGTTTTAGATGAAACTAACATTCTTTCTGAGAGACAGGAACAGAAAGATGAGGAAATTGGGCTGGTCAGAAACTCAAATCAAATTGGAGCAACGTTGGAAGAAGGAACAAGTGATGGAACAGGTCCATCTACCCTGAGCAACCCGACAGGGGGAACTCCACAACAAACCTCATTGGAACTTGTCCCTGATCCTGTTCCACAGCAACAAGGCACTATAGGATCATCAAGTTATGACCAACTGGTTGTAAAACCACACATATATCAAAGTTCTCACCCCATTGAGAACATCATAACTGATCTAACATCTGGAATCAAAACCAGATCCTCTCTGAAAAATTTGTGTGCATTTGATGCCTTTTAATCTTTGATCAAACCCAAAAGTGTTGCTGAAGCCTTGCAGAATGCAGACTGGGTAAATGCCATGCAAGAAGAACTCAATCAATTTGAAAGAAGTCAAGTTTGGAATCTGGTACCAAGAACACTAGATAGATCAGTGATTGGCACAAAGTGGGTCTTCAGAAACAAACTTGATAAAGATGGAGCGGTTACAATAAACAAGGCTAGATTGGTGGTCCAAGGATATAGTAAAGAGGAAGGCATAGACTATGATGAAACCTTTGCTCCCTTGGCAAGGTTGGAGGCAATCAGGCTCCTCATAGCATTTGATGCTTACATGGAATTCACCATTCACCAGATGGATGTCAAGAGTGCTTTTCTGAATGGCTACCTAAAAGAAGAAGTATTTGTCAAGCAACCTCCGGGGTTTGAAATCAAGGAGAATCCAGATCATGTGTACAAACTTGACAAGGCATTGTATGGACTCAAGCAAGCACCAAGAGCATGGTATGAACGACTATCTAAATTCCTGCTTGAGCATGACTACAAGAGAGGTAAAATTGACAGCACCTTATTCTTGAAGGAAAAAAGGTAAGGATCTCTTGGTAGTACAGATATATGTAGATGACATAATATTTGGGGCAACTTCTTAAAAACTAAGTAAAGAATTTGCAAAACTAATGGGGAGTGAATTTGAAATGAGCATGATGGGTGAGCTTAATTTCTTTTTAGGCTTACGAATTAAACAAAATTCAAATGGAACTATGATACATCATCAAAAATATGTGAAGGAGTTGCTCAAAAGATTTAAAATGGAAGACTCAAAAGAAATTGACACTCCCATTGCAACAGCCACATAACTAGATGTAGATGAACCTGGTTCATCTGTTGATCAAAAGTTGTATAGAGGGATGATTGGGTCATTGTTGTATCTTACTGCCAGTAGACCTGACATTGTTTTCAGCGTAGGGATTTGTGCAAGATTTCAGGCTAATCCAAAGAAATCCCATTTAGCTACAGTATAGAGAATCTTGATATATCTAAAAGGCACCACTGACCCATGTCTTGGGTACCCTAAAGGTAGTAATTTTGATCTTGTGGGATATGATGATGCTGACTATGCAGGTTTCTTGGTAGATAGAAAGAGCACCTCAGGTATGACACACTTTTTGGGCTCAGGTCTTGTGTCTTGGGCCACTAAGAAACAAAATTTAGTAGCTCTATCTACTGCTGAGGCTGAGTATGTGGTTGCAGCCTCATGTTGTGTTCAGTTAATATGGATTAAACAATAACTGATGGATTTTGGTATAGAGGTTGGATGCATTCCTATCTTCTGTGATAACACTAGTTCTATTAGTATGACAAAGAACCCCGTTCATCATAAAAGAACAAAACACATAGATGTTAGACACCATTTCTTAAGAGACAACTATGAGAAGGGAAAGATCTCTATTGAATTATGTGATATTGATAAACAAATTGCTGACATCTTCACTAAAGCACTAAGTAGAGAGCATTTTGAAAGAAACATGTTAGAATTAGGGATGATTAAGATCACCTAATTGAACCAGATCAAAACAAAAAGGAAAAAAAAATATTTGTTTGGCTAGGAATTCTGAAATGTGTAAATAATCAGAATAATCGTTGCTCAGTTTCATGCTATAAAAAGCATACTCTCTTGCCATGTGTTAATATGACTCCTTGGTTACTAACGATGTTTTTCTATTTTTTAAATTTGAGGCTTAATCAAGAGATTCTAACAAGATGAACCTGGTTCATCGCTGCTGGTTCATCTGACAGACGAGGTATGTGCTCATCACTATAGACATATTGAAATATTAATAGTTACTCATGAGAAGGACTCTATCTATAACAAGCTCCTTTCAAAATCTAGTACTTATCCCAAATTTGAACCCGTTCCAAAGAGTCCAATCAAATTAAAAAGGCCTAGATTATAGGGGAGTCATAACCGTCACTTCTTACCTGACACTCCTGAACCGATTAGACTCCCACTTGACCAAAATTACACCCGTTATGCATTAATTAACCAAGTCTTTAAAAACCCATCATCACTTCTCTAACTCTTCACTCACTTTTCTTCCTAAAAGACATAAACGTCGAAACCCTTTCAACCTTCTGCTCAAACACCTTGATCTTAATTTTTTTCTTTAATAAAAATCATAACTATGGCTTCCACATCACCTCCTTCTTCGTCCTCCTCAACTACACTTGACTACAGTATCACGCTTGAAGATACTGGTTCCACCCCATCTTAATCAAATTCTTCCACCCCATCTCAATCACATCCCACCACCCCTCAAAACAATCCTGTTCTGTCTCCTCCAATCACTCCTGTTGTACAACCAAGCCCTAATCCAAAACCCAGTAGAAGGCGTGTAAAAATGCTAGTCAGAAAGACTGTGGCCTCTGTCTCTCTAGCTAGGAAATTGAACGCTAAGCTTGAATCCAGCCAGACTCAAGAATCTGAAAACTCAAATGACTCCTTCAAGTCCTCCATTAAGGGGGAAGCAACTGGTCCATCCGATTATGAACAGGTAACATCAACTCCTAAAATTGGGTCTGAGCCTGAACTAGTCACTTCTGAAAATAAGTTTGTTCTAATTGGGTCTCTAGTGGATGTGGAAATTCCTGATAGGCGACGAAGAGGCGGTAAAAATAACATTGTGAAAGAAATTGAGAGAGAGGGAGGAAGAAGTACTGTGAGGGGAACAGGGGTAGAAGGTACTCCATTAGCAATTTGTGGTAATATCCCAGTGGTCGTTGAAAAAGGTGCCAAGGATTTAGGGGGAAGTAACTCAAGAGAGGCTGCAGAGGGGCTGGAAAATCTTCAACATGTAACTGATAAAACTGGTTCATCCATTGAGGAAACTTTGGCTGACCTTATGAGAAAGTTAGGGGAGAGCTATAAACCCAAAAACAAGAGGACACCCAAGACCAAGAAGGCTGACACTCCAGTGGCAAGCAAGAAGAGAAAAACCACTCCCTCTGCTGAAAATTCCATTCCTAGAGGTCGCACTACAAGGAGTGCAATTAGGCAGAGTGAAGAGGAGTTGCAGAAAGCCTTGAGGGAGAGTAGGAGAAAGAACGCTGAAAAGGGGAAGGCAAATTTGTTTGAGCACGCAGAGGCTGTTGACGTTGAGGAGATGGACTTGGTCCATTAATAGGAACAAATAGCATACGTTGAGGTTGAGACACCCAAACCAAAGAAGGCCAAGACTTCCTCCAAGAAGGCAACATATGTGTCTGCTACACCCTCGACTATTGCTAAGAGAACTAAGTCCACAAAGAAATCAAAGAAGGTTCCGGTTGATGATGATGATGAGTGTAGTGGTGAAGAAGTGTAGGAGTCTAGTGGAGAGACGTACAAATTGACCAAATTTGGGAAACGCACTATACTGAAGGGTAGGTTGTTGAAGGATCTTGAAGAATCAGGCATGATTTACCTATTGGACGCTCTGGACGTGCAGGGATGGAAGGACATGGTCCTTCAGCTTGATGGCAGGCTGGCCAGGAGTGAGATCGTCGAGTTCATGGCAAATGCTGAGGTCAAGGATGGAAGGGTATCCAGTCATATTAAGGGGACTAAAATCTCCTTTGCTCCCAAGGAGTTGGGTGAGATTCTTGGGATTCTCGCTGAGGGATATGATGATTATACAAGGCAGAGGTGGCCCAGCTTGGATGGCCTTCCTTCTGCACTACAAATTACTAGGAGGTTATGTGATAATGCAGATGAAGTAGAACCAAGGGATGTGTACAAAAGCGAGATGAAGCCTTAGCACAAAGTGGTTATTGAATTTTTCAACAAATGCATACTGCCCAGGAAAGAGAAAAGGCACATAGAAAACTATATGGATTTAACACTCATGGAGTGCCTAGACAGTAGAAGGCAAATCAACTGGCCCTCTTTCATTATTCAGTTGCTTGACATGGTGGTAAATGGCTCCAAGGCCCATATTATCCCATATGGTTCATCCTAACGACTGTGCTGGCTCACTTCAAAGTGCCCATGAAGAAGGCAGAAATGGCCACTATCAAGGACCATTTTGGGAAGAACACGCTTCTGGCATGTGAGTATATTGTGAATGTTCCCAACGATGAACCTGGTTCATCCAGAAAAATGCCTGTGAACAGCAAGGTCAGGGTGCATGTACATGAAGGTGGGGTTAAGGATTCTAATATCCTTCGACTGAAGACCCGCCTTACAGAGGTTGAGGCTGAGCGAGATGCTCTCAAAGCTGAATTGGCCAAAGAGAAGGAGAAGAATGAAGGGATTCTTCAACATATTCTCTCTCTTCTACAAGCAAAGAACCCAGCCTCCACCCCTTCCCAGCCTTAGGTGTCCAATGACTTCTCTCACCCCTCTATGACCCAGATTTGGGATTTGTTTGCTATCTTTTGCTCATAATTGTAACCGCTTTTATTTCTTTGTGTGTTTGGTGGCTGAACGATGCTTCTATCAATGGTTTTTGATGTTTCTGCTCTTTTTTGTTTTGTCTCACTTTCCTTGATAGTTTGCATTCTTGGTTAACTATTGCTGATTAATCCATGTTTGCACTTGAAGTTTCCCCAGTGGCCATGAGTAATTCTTATAAATCTTGTAATTCTAACACTTTGCAACTTTTTGATGATGTTAAAAGGGGGAAGATGTGCTATATTGTAAAACGTGATATTTATAACCTAATGAACCTGGTTCTTTATGATAAATGCTTAATGCTATAAAAAATGTCAATGTTGGATTCAAGTGATTACAGGCCTAAGCACAGAGTTTGTCATCATCAAAAAGGGGGAATTGGTTGGATCAAGAAGCTGAATGATTTTGAAGATTGACAAAGGAACTCAGAGTTGAACCAGGTCCATCATTGGAGACATAGACACATGCAGAGTTAATGGCACATGAGGTGCACAAGCAGAAGATAAACACAATCAGTGATATAAAGAGATATTTCGTGATAAAAAAGGTTGCAAATTGATAGGGAGATGGACTCCTTATTCAGTAAGGACAAAATCAAGATTGGGGAGGATCTAGGGAGTTGAGATCAACTAGAACTCTTCCACCAAGGAAGATTTGCATCCGAATTCTAGTATATCTCTCTGTCTACTAATCCTATATATTATTAAGTGTTCTTATTGAACATGTGCGCACAAACATAGAAGCAAAAGAAGAATTGAGAGCAAAATTACCAGAGCAATTTTGCAAGCAGTTCATGTGAGAATTACCTGTGCGACTCTGAAGCTACTTGAACCAGCTAGAAGAACCAGTTCCATCTGTTATCTTTTGGTCTAGTTTATTTGTAGTAAGTGATTACAAATTGTATCTTTCAGCTTTATCTAGAAGCAATTGTAACATGTACTAAGTGTTCAAGTTAGAGTTAACTTGAAGCTTGTCGCAAATAGCTAGAGGCTAGTTTTCCACATGGGGATTAGAGTTAGTCCTTAGGTTTACAAAAGAGTTTATTTTGTAAATTCTGTTTGGCTCATTGATTTAGTGAAGAGTTTGGGAAAATCCTACTGGGAAGTAGGTCGTGGGTTTTTCACCTTTTGAGCCAGGTGTTTTCCACGTAAAATTGTTGTGTTCATTTATTTTTGCAATTATTATTCCGCAAACTGTAGGAGTTGGAACACATAGAAGAACCTGGTCCTTCAATAATTACTGCACACGAAAATTGGACACCACACAAATCACCCCCTCTTGTGTGGTATTGACGTTTAGAACATCAATTGGTATTTAAGTAGGTTATCCTTAAAGAAGCTAACACCTTAGGAAAATATCAATATGAGTGCACCATCTGGGAACTGGGAAGGACAATCAACTACTAGGCCACCACTCTTCAATGGCCTGTACTACTCCTGGTGGAAGAACAGGAAAAAGGATCACTTTATTGGGGAAGACTATGAACTTTGGGGAAGAGACGAGGAAATTCAAAGTAATGGAAGGAGTTGTTGAAAAAGGAAAGGCTAATAAAAGGTTGAAAAGACAAAAAAAAAAGAAAAAAAAGTCAACAAGAAAAGTAAAGGTTGAAAGAACTCAATGAAACAATGTTGAAAAGGCTCGGAATAATGAAAGAAGGAGAAAAATGGGCCTCAAATAAAAGAAAGAGCGGCAATGAGTCTCTCTAAGTTCCCCTAGGAAGAGACAATGACTCAAATAGTCAAGAAAATAATGAGCCAAAGTGTGAAAATGGAGTGCTTAAGGAAAGATGTTCTATCATAGTTCATCATGCCCGAATTTTACTCTAAAGGCTTCATTACATCCCATTAAAGCCCTATAGGATCTAAAGTTTAGTGAGCTTACATTAGTGGTGATTTACACAAGGGGAAAACCTATGGTACTTAGATCCGGACTTGTGGCATTCTTTGAGAGTGAAGAGCGCACTTCTTGATAATCCCGATTTTGAGCGTACATTATATATGGTGAGATGAGCTCATGGAGAGTATAAGAGAAAGAATCTGGGATCCAGAGTGACTTACGTGAGAGAGAGAATCTCTTTGATGAATTGAGTCAACTCTTGAAGCTTTGGTGTCACATTAGACCTAGTGAACTAAGAAAGTCATTGCATAATATTGTCAATAATGCATTTGTGTTGAGGGTAATTGTTAGTCCCAATTGAAGCTTGATGAAGTCACCTTTGAACAGCTGAAATACTTCTTATTTTTATTGTGGAAGTGAGAGTTACCTTGTTTTCTTGAGTACAAGCAAAAGCTTAAGTTTGAGGGAGTTGCTAACTAGGGATCTTTACCTATTATTTACTCTATTTTGCTTAGGTGTTGAGGCAAAAATGCACTAAGGTACTCCCGAAAACTAATGCAAGGTGCTTATATTGCAGGTTGTCAAATTGAGGAGAATGGCTAAAAATAACTTAAACAGGAGCCAAACTTGCACAACCAGGGAACCCAGCAAAAGTGCTGACAACACTATTAATACGCTGCAACGGAAGATATTCCGCTGGAGCGGAATTCTGAGGGCGACCGCGGATTGAGGTTCAGAGAGGTGTGCTTTGGGCTTTTTGGAACCGCTGATAGTGCCAAAATTCCGCTGCCGCGCTTTCATGTCCGTTGGAGCGCTCAATAATCCGTTGGGAGCGGAATACCAACTTCAGAGAGTTGCAAAAATAGGTCCTTCACAAGAGTGCGGTCATCGATAAAATTCCACTGCCGCGCTTTCCAATTCTGCTGAGGCGCTCAAGATTCCGCTAGGATCGGAAATATGGTTCAGAGAAGTGTAAGTTCAAGAACCGCGGTCCGCGCTCATTATTGCGCGGCCGCGGAAGCTATTCCGCTGGGGCGCTCAAAATTTCGCTGACAGCGGGCAATTTTGTCCAGTATTTTCAGCTGTGTATAAATACTTCTTTTTCTCATTTTTAGGGCATCCGATATTTTAGGGAGCTCGTGGATAGCATCTTTTTACCCTTTCAAGTAATTTTAACATAGATTCTACTCTTAATCTTAGATTTTATCTTTGTAATCAATATTTATGGGTTTAATTTCATCTTCTATTTTGATTTCTTCCATGAATATGAGTAGCTAGACCCATTAGCTAGGGTTGTGACCCAACCCTAATGTGGGTATCTAATGGATCTTTAATTTTAGGGTTCACTTATTATTGGGTCAGTGATATTTAGTCTATTTCATGCTTAATTTACTGAATTAGTGATTGCAAACACTAATTCATGCCTTTTTTACTAGGGTTGCTCTTGAGAAAGATGACCCAAGTCTAGGTAAAATAGGCTAACAAGGAATTTAGATAAATTCAAGAGATTGATAACCCCAATTAAAAGGTAGAGACTAGAGATAGTAATACCTGACTTGAGCTATTTCACTTACCATGTTAAAACACCCAATTAGGCTTGAGGAAGCCAATTCAGACAAAGTCACACAAACTACTGAGGGTGAGTAATTGAGTGTGAGGTTATATCATGATCCCATGACCAAAAAGTTTATCCTAGATTTTAGATACCGTCAGATACTCGCCTAGGGGTAAGTTGCATCCCTAGTGCTTTTTATAACTTGATAAAATCCCACAAAAATATTGTAGCTAGCTTGATAGTAGCAATCTTTAGTATTAAACTTAATATAGACTCAAACAAACCCATGTTTAGAAGAGGAATTAAGAACAATACACACTCCTAAGTCGGATAGAAACTCAACTCCCATCATCTAACTCCATGTCTTATCGGGTAAAAGCTACATCAACCTTACATTGCCATTCTATAGTGGTATAAGCGGGACTCGATCAGTTACATGCTTATTTTGTTTGGACCCATTGAGGTCGTTACTACTGTTGAGTATTTGCTTACATTATAATTTCATACTCAGTCATGTTCATTCATTTCATATCGTACCTCAGTCTCTGTTGATACATATTGATATATCAGATCATTATTTTGGGCTGATATTTCATGACATTGAGATCCCGAGAGACTGGAGAGGTTGATGACTGGCTGAGGCCAAGGGCCTGATTGTGAGGATATGTACGGGATCAGGCTGCACGTCGCAGCTTGTTTCATTGATTTTATGTCATGATTGACTTGATATGGTGCTTGGGCTGAAGGACCCCCTCCGGAGTTTGTACACACCCCCAATAAGCACAGGTACCTACCGAGTGCGAGTGCCGAGTGATTGTGAGGACTGAGTGACTGTGAGAAATGAGTAATTGGGAGGATTGAGTGAATTGATACTCTAAGAGTATGCATATGGTCTTCATCAGTGATTAGCATCGATTTGACATGCACACTTAACATACAAGCATAAATAAGCATTTTTCCTCATGCTGTATAGTATCACATCATTTATGACTTCTCATACATCTTGACATATGGGCATAGAGAGACATTTTATACTTGTTATCTGAAAGGAAAATGAAATATCTTATTTATTGTTGAAAAAGTTTTTTGGAAAAACCACAATTTTCAAATTTACTCATATTTTTTTGGCAATTTCGGTAAAAGATTTGGGTTTTTATTGAGATACTTGAAAAGCATACCCATTTTCTGGAACTGTGAACGAGCTGAACATTTTATTTCTGAGATACTCCTTTTATTACTTGTACTATGCTGTTATGAATTGTTGTGGGATATTGGTATTGGACCCGACCTTTGTTCTAGCTCGTCACTACTTTCAACCTATGGTTAGGTTTGTTACTTACTGAGTACATTGGGTAGGTTGTACTCATACTACACTTCTGCACCTTGCGTGCAGACGTTGGCTGCTGATGTTGCTGAAATCGACGAAGCAGGATTTGAAGATGTACCTGCATTCTGGTTGTAGCTGCCTCTTGTTCGTGGTAGCCTTAGAATATATAAATCTGTTTATGTACTTTTCGAACAAATAATGTATTTATTTCATACTAACTTTGTAAATTCTAATCTTAGAAGCACATGATTTGTACTACCATTATTTGGGAAATATATAGGATTTAGATATTTTTCTACTTAATTGTCTTATTAAATTTTATTGGAATTTAATAGTTGTTAATTGGCTTACTAGCGGATCGGGTTAGGTGCCATCACGACTAGTTGAATTTTGGGTCGTGGCACATATACATTGTACAATCATCATACTATATTATAAGTGTGAAACCTTCGATGTGAATTGAATTACTCAAATAACCTTCAAAAGCTAGATGACAATTTCACCCTTTAGCTAAATACTACTCCTATAATATTATCTATATATTATATAAAAAAGGGAATAGAAAAAGTGACTTGGCACCTCTCTTTGGCCAAGGATCCTATTTATCTTTTTCCTCCTTTTTTTTTTGCCTTCTCCTTTTCATTCTTTACATTTTTATTGTTTGATAATTGAAATTGAAAATTGATCATTATACATTAATTATAATTATTAATACACTTAATACCCTTTCTATTACCATTACTCAATATATGTTACACTTTCTTTTCCTATTACTCAATGTAAGTTACTATTTATATTTTAGTTATTATAAATACTAAAGCACATCTTCTCCGTTTGCATCACATTGGTTTCTTCTTCTTCATTAACCATTCTTCTCCTTTTCATTCAAAATTCTTTGTACATAAGTTTTTTTTGACTTATTTTACTTGGTTAGAAAGTGAGGAAGAGAAGAACATATCGTGTTATTTTTGAAAAATATTTAGTGATTCAACTTTAAACTTTATATATATATATATATATATACTCTTTTAGTATGTTGTAGGTTTGTGGTTATAGTGAATTTACATGTAATAAGTAATAACTTTGCCTTTTTGTCTTGCATTAAGATGCTCTTTTTTTTATTTTATTTAAGGAATGATTGTAATAAATTTTACATTGTTTATTATTTTAAAAAGAATTGATAAAGTATGATTACATGCTCAAAACAAATGATAATTTGATAAAATAAGATTATTTTCTTTATCTGAAAATAATTGATATGATTTGTGTCCCGACACCTTTTAATGGCCTTTTGATAGTTTAAAGAAGTCGTCTCGCCAATTTCTTCAAATTTACTATGTTTCTCTGTGTGATTTTTAGCTATGTATTCGTAAGTGGTATTTTTTCGGACTCCTCTCTATCAATTTACAAGATAGGTGTATTATAATGTCAAAAGTGATTAATCAAGAGAGAAAGATTTTTAAAATTTTTATAAGATTAATAGAAAAAGGGGTAATTAATTTGATAACAGTTTCCCATTTGCTAACACTTGGGAGATATTCATGCATTCAATTATGCATTGTATTGGCATGTGATGTTTAAAAATTAAAAAAAGAGATGTTGGTGAAAAAAGAGGAATATAGATAATTATAACTAAGATTATTTAAGAAGTGACTACTGGATCTCTAAATAGCACATAAATTATGAACATTATGAGAAAAAGTTAATCAAGAGGGGAAAAATCGAGTTTTGTAATTTTTCATAAGATAAGTAGAAGTAAACATGAGAATTGAGTTAATTATTTTAGGGAAGGATAGTAGTAGTTTCTAAATTTACGGAATAGAAAGATATGAATATGATAGAGAAAAGAAAAAAATACAATAAAAAAGATTAGAAAAGATAAAGAGATGGAAAAGAGAGCGAGGAAGGGTGGGAATCGGTAAATAGTAATTTGAATGAATATACATAAGGAAGTGATAGGAGTACATGATAGAAAATTATCAAGATGGAAAAATAAGAAAAAAGATAAGTAACGGAAAGGCTGATAAATAGAAAAAATAAGAGAAAGGGAATTTAAAAAAGTTCAAGAAGGTAATGAGAATATGATCAAATGAAAAACTTTTTTTTTGCTTTTCATTAATAAAATATATAAAATCGTGAGAATAGAATCTTTTAAAATATATTTACTAGGAATCTTAATAACATAATTGGGATGGGAAGGTTATGTTTAAGTGTCTGCAATTGTCGTTTTAAACTAGAAAGGTGTAGAATTTGGAGACAAAGAAGCAGAACAAGAATAATCTTTAACTTAACTATTTATTAGAAAACAAAATATTTCTATAATAATATGACTGCTTCCATAGCATTACTTCTAATTCAGGTATTTATAAAAGAAACATATCATTAATTTAGTCGCGTGGAACGCACACAAATTTACTAGTTATACTATAAAGTAAATTTTCCTTCTATTAAATACGTACAAGTTTGTAGGGGAATCTTTTAAGAATATCATATATTTAATCTTTTTATCATCAAACTTAGTCCTTTTGAGTTTCATACGCGTATCAACGTAAAATATTGACGAGTCATTAATTTCCTTAGTTGGTGAACTAAATCCTATAAAAGTAAAAATCTTATCCGACTATAGCATTGTTGGTAGCCACTGAACTCCAAAAACTATCAGTGAGTTGTATCTGAATAATCATTATTTATTGATATATTCAACGCAATTAAAAACAATTGCCGTTGCCAAAATGATAGGACTTTCACATTTTTTTCTGAATTCTCATATTCAAAATTTCAGATGTTCTACCCCTTTAAAGAGGTTTAGTTTTCATGTGCTTAGTTGTGCTAGATGTGATATTTGGTATAATAATCTTTAATCGTACAAGAATCATTTGTAGAAACTTTGACAACAATGACTTATAATGCAGAAATTATGATCGGCAATGTGCAAGAAAACATGTCTCTCTCTCATAATTCAAGTTTCAACAATGAAGTCGTTGAATAGGCTCACCATTCATGAGCTTGTATTTTCCTCTTGAAATTTGTATTACTCTACATATTTTAATATTATTTGTGGTGTTTTATGCATTGATTAAAAAGGGATACACGTGCAGTACGTGTCTACAAACTAGTATTATTATTAAAAAAAAGAAATTCAACCCCGAAAAGAGTTAGTCCAAAGATAAACGAACCAACAAAAATGAGGTATAATTGTTGTTCATTGAATGGACAACATAAATGTGGAATTGAAAAAATAGGCTCTTCCTCTATCATGATCCGAATTAATCCTCCGAACGGGCTCGTGACGATACCTAGTCCCTATAACTAGGTAAACTTAAAATATGCGAAAAAATAAGACAACACAGAAATAAACAGTAAGGATGTAGCAATAACTACAAAACTTAAGCCACTCGGCATTTACAGCTTTCACTCTCCTAAAACCCGGATTATCACCAAGTCACAAGCTTTATACAACTATAGCTCTATACAACGGAATAAGGAAATTGTGTATATGTCTATCTCCTATGCCTATAGTAGAGTAGATGGGGACACGTGAGAAGTTTTCTTCCTGGGCTGCAGTAAGTAGATCGAGATATAGTTATAGTACACTGAAACTATATATTATGCTAAGTGGCCGTCACCTTCCAGCCATAGGCATATCTGCTTACTTATCTAGGATCAAGGGCTCCTCTGCGGACACGGCAGAATTACCTCGCGGTCTCCTGAGCAAGTGTTGTAGTACTCCTAGCCAAAACGCTGCGTACCGGTATCTGGATCTGCACATGGGGAAAACATGCGCAAGAAAGGGAGTGAGTACTCCACATTCGGTACTCCGTAAGTGCCAAGCCTAACCCCAGTCAAGTAGTGACGAGGTCAGGTTAAGGCTCTACTGAGTTAGAAAATAAGACAGTTATAAGTTTGAACAATGACATATGAATAGCTAAAATAAGCAGAGTTTAAAGGAAAACTGGAAGAAATAATAAAGAAAAGCCCTCGGCTCAACACAACATATATCTCAACAGCAAATATGCAATGCAGTAAAGGGGAAAAGCTCCCGGATCTCAGTCTATACTTTCAATTTAAATATGCTATGCAGTACAGGGGGAAAGCTCCCGGATCTCAGTCCGTAATCCCAATTTAAATATGCAGTGCAGTACAGGGGGAAAGCTCCCGGATCTCAGTCCGTAATCCCAATTTAAATATGCAGTGCAGTACAGGGGGAAAGCTCCCGGATCTCGTTCCGTAGTCCCAATTTAAATATGAGATGCAGAATGCTATCGGGTATGACGTAATTAAATAATTCAAGATAACAATAGGCAAGAATAAGGTAAAACTATCTAAGCGTGGAGCAAATAGTAGCAAATACGAGGAATTCAATGAAAACAGGCAGGCATGCTCATTCCTATGCTAACTAATAAGTTATAACATGAAGCAATAATATAGGAATGAAATGAGTTATGACATGGGAGGAAAAACGGGAATTTAGCAACCATGACCCGTGTACGCACTCGTCACCTCACGTACACGGCGTCCACATAGTAAAATCAGTATAAAAATGCCTAAGGGAAATCCCCAACACAGAGTTAGGCAAGCCACTTACCTTGACTGCGCTAACCAACTCAATACCATGCTCTTGCCACGAGTATCCGACTCAGGGTGGCCCAAATATATTCAATTTGATTGCATAATGTAAATATCACTTCAGGGGAACAAAATAGCTAATTAATTCGAAGCTAATACGCGAAATTAGGAAATTTGCCCAAAAAGTCCCCCGGGCCCACGTCTCGGAATCGAATAAAAATTATATTTTCCGGACACTCGTTCACTCACGAGTCTAACCATATACGAATCTCTCAAATCGGAGGTCAAACACCCAATCAAAACTCAATAATTTGGTCTATGAAGTTCTTCCCTTTTTTTCCCATTTTCTACCCTCAAATTTCGAAATTTAAGGTTGAATTTAAGATTGGAATCATGGAATTTGATCTAAATAGGTTAGAAATCACTTACCCAAATCATCCAGGTGCAAAAGTCCTCAAAAATCCCCTCTCCCGAGCTCTCAGAATCAAAAATGGTGAAAATAGCATAAACCCTCGGAATTGGGTTTTTAAAAGACTGCCCAGTGATTTCTTCTATGCGATCGCGGATGCATAGTTGCGATCGCGAAGAGTATCTGCCAGGCGCCTAAATTTCCTTTAGTGCGATCGCGATTAAAGGTCTTCTATCGCGGACCTCCTGCCCCCATAGCTATGCGATCGCATTAAGGGCCACGCGACCGCGGAGAACAAACGTTGACCCTTTCCTCAAACCTAAGATCTACTATGCGATCGCGACCAAAGACATGCGATCGCGGAGGCCAAACTCCCAATACACTGCGATCGCGATTGGAGTTCTGCGATCGCGGAGAACATTTTCTGACAGCCTCCAATTAAATCTGCGCGATCGCGGAGAACAAATACCTGCTGCTGTAAAACCAACAAAACCAACAATAGACTTAGGCCAAAATATGCACGTTTGGACATCCGAAATACACCCGAGGCCCCCGGGGCCTCAACCAAAACCACTAACCAACCTCAATACCTCATTCAAACTTGGTCAAGCCTTAGAAACACGTCTCATAATATCAAAATCATCAAATATGCATAGATTCAAGCCTAAGAACTTATGAAATTTCTAGAATTCACATCCGATGTCGAAACACGTCTAAACTCATCCGAATGACCTCAAATTTTGCACACAGGTCATAAATGACATTACAGACCTGCTGTCGCTTTCGGAATTCCATTCCGAGTCCGATATCAAAATCTTACCTATCGGCCGAAATCGCCGATAATCCAATTTTAGCCAATTCAAGCCTAAATCTACAACTGACCTCGAAAACACATTCCGAACACGCTCCTAACCCCGAAATCACCCAACGGAGCTAGCAGAGTCGATGAAATTCCATTCCGGATCCGTCTTCACACAGTTCTAGTTACGGCCTGATTTCAAAAGCAAAAATCCACATTTAAGGACTCAGTGTCCAAAATCACTCCGAATTTCACCACTCAACGCTCCGAAAAGTTTCAATAACATAAATAGACATGGGAGAAGCAGTTATTAGGGGATCGGGGCGTTAATTCTCAAAACGACCGACCCGATTGTTACATCCTCTACCCTAGAGTTCACATTATTAGGCGTGTAGAATATTTTTACTTAATTCGTATTTATTTGAATGTATATTTATATTTTGATACAAGTAGTGCTTAAATGAAGGGTAAGATGGCCGTTTGAAAATTTTATGGCATTTTGGTCGTTTAACTATCACTTTGGAGCTTTGCACTTATAATATAGTATGATGATATGATTTTGACAAGTTAATCCGAACAAAAGTTTATTTAATGATGTAATTACACTTGTTCACCAAACATGATAGTGAAAATTTTATTGTATTTTGGCAAACAAATAGGTTGCAGCTAGATATGAATCCTCCATGAAGCAGTCTTCGACCTTTGTACTGATGCTACTTGTTGGGATCGAAATAACAAGGTGTCATGCGGAAGTTAACAAAGTAATCCTTGGATACGATAAATCAAAGAACAAAAAATATATCAAAAGATCATATTATAATGTGATTTGATCAATTGACTTATATTTATACAAGAGGAGATGAACAGTCTACTGTATAAAAGAGATTTCTAAATGGAATTTTTTTTCTAGATGATACAAAATATTAAATGAGAAAATTCTCCCCCTAAACGTAATTTTCTTAAGGACTACAATGTGGATGTTATTATATTATTGAGAGAAAAGGAAACCTCAATTTATAGAATATAAAACTTTTCTTCCAAGAAAAGAAAAAAATACGAAAGAGTCATTTTCCAGCAAAAAAAACTTTTTGCTTTTCCGCAAAAAAAAAATAATTTTAATTATTGCATAAAATCAAGGTAAAACTTAACCACTGATATTTTTAGGGTAAGAGTATATCATACTTTATTGTTAATATGTCACAAAAGAGTGTCACACTTTTTCATTTATAAATAATTTAATATGTTAAACTTTCTACTTTATCCTTACGATGATTTATAGCTAATTTGGATGAGAATGTGTAAATAATTTCAATTTGTATAAAAAAAAGGTTTTATTTAAGTCCATGAGAAATGATTCAAGAGTATGTTTTCAAAGCTAAAAGAATCAGCTTGGTGGGTGGAAATTTATCTTGCTTTTGATTTAGTTTTTTTTGGACGAATTCGTTTTGATAATGTTACACTCTTTTAATTAGTGTTTCGGTTAAGTTGTCTTCAAAATAAAGGAACGATTAGACTGTTTTAGAAATCAATTTTTTTTTCGTTATTGGCAGATTCGATACTAACAAGATGATGAAATTTTCGAAATGTTACTAGTCTTCCTTGAGTTTGATGGTTGACTGAATGCTAATGTTTCCAAGTCGTCCACCAGATGAAGTGTTCAAAACTGGTATGAAGATCCATTAAAGAAATTCTCAAAATACAATAATAATAGCAATATATCCGGTGTGATCACAAAAGTGGGCTCTGGAAATGATGGGGCGTACACAAAGATACCCTATATTTATTGATTTGATACAGACGTTTGTATACGGTAGAAATCGGGGCTACCCAATTTCACTATTTGATCGAAATTGAGACGTTACATCAAAGAGCTAAGACGTCGAGTCCTAAATCGAAGCCTCCTTCCAGATCGAGATCAATATCAACAAGGGCCAGAAAGAGACAGACTTCGGGTAATATCGGGATAACTTTGTAACAGAAATGGCAAGATATTCGCGATTGATCGAGAATCGTGGAGTGAATCTCGGAATGGATCAAATTTATAGCGGTTAATCAGCTGTTTATAGATTTCCTATTGTAATTAGAAGTATACCTTAATTAGGATTCCTCTACTATATAAATAGGAATTCCATTCATTTGTAATTATCTTCGCTGACAGAGAAAAATATACACAATCATTTCTTTCTTACTTATTACTTTACTTGTTGTTCATCAGAGTTGTTTTATTCTTTACTGTTCTTACAATATCATCTCGAGGTTACTTCAATTCGAGGTCGAGGCTTTGCTTACTCACTGACTTGATTTATTTTACAATATAATTCAGTTATTTATTTTCTCGTTTATTAATTGGTATTGGATGAAATCACATATTCTTAAAACCACAATATAAGTTTAATTGTTATCCAAATTTTAGGGTAAACAGTTTGGCGCCCACCGTGGGGCTAAGGATAATAGTGATTATTCAATACTGATTCTGATAACACACACTATTTTACAAGTATTTTTGCTTTCAGGTTAAAACATGTCAAACTCACAAAACGCACCCACACATGGTGACAATGGCCTCAGATTTCACGGGAAAAACGACAATGTAATTACTCCAGGGGTCAAGGTGCCACAAGCCGATCTCGGGGGAGCACCGGTTGCGAACCCAGTCGACGTCAGTTCGCACATTGCTTTGAATGCGAACCTGGGCATAGACCCTGAACGGAGTGTACGCAGAGAAGGCCGATCTAGTGGCCAAGGTGCACAGGGCGGAGCAGATGGAGGAGTCAGTCTTCAGGTAATATTCGAAATGATATAGGCTCAGCAAGCTGCTATTGCACTACTACAAATCAACTCAAAACCCCGAGTGGGGTCGAACCGAAAGCCACCCGCCGTACCGAGCCAGTACCGGAGAGGTCGAATAATAACGAATTGGGGACCGATCATGCAATAATGAAAAAGCTCGAAGATGTCACGCCCCCAAACTAGGGGAGGCACGACTGGCACTCGATACTGTATTTGATCGAGT